>BQMB01002222.1:505000-780153 GCA_027943415.1 Closterium sp. NIES-67 | reverse complement strand
GGACTGGGTCTCCTGGTGACGCGTCTGCGTTCCACGTCTGGGGCTGCCTTGCTCACGTCCGTGCCTCCGGCACGGACAAGCTCACTGCCCGCACCCTTCCCTGCGTCTTCCTCGGTTTTCCCCTTGACGCGTCCGACTGGCACTTTTACCACCGCGCCGTCTCACCGCTTCTTTCACTCTCGTGACGTCACCTTTGACGAGTCCGTCTCCTACTACCGTCGCTTCCCCCACCGCGGTCCCCCAATTACCACCCCCTGTTCCTGGTCACTCCTTCTCCGGTAGTCCCTGCCCCCCTCCTCCTCCTCCCCGTCCTGCCCCCTCTGGTGTGTCCCACGTCACCCCCTTCCGTCGGTGGACCCGGTTGAGGAGTCTTCTGACTCTGGTGGCCCTGCTGCGCAGTCCTTGCCGGCCGCCCCTCCACCCGCGTCCCTCCCAGTCCCCCCTCCACCGCCTCTGCCGGCGCTGCAGCGTCGTTGTCGCTGCCGCCGCCGCCGCCGCCGCCGCCGCCCACCGTCGCAGCACCCGTTCGCTGACTCTGGGGGTGCTCGTCCCGGTAGCCCTGGGGGTGGTCCCTCTGGGGGTGCTGGTGTGGAGAGTGCCGGTGGTAGCCGAGGAGCAGCTTGCGGTCCCGGTGTCGCCGTTGTGCCGCCGCAGCAGCAGTCCCGCCGGTGTCAGCCCTTTCGCCTGCTCGGCCTTCCGTCCCCCGACCCTGCGTCGGTTCCTCCCCGGCCGTCTCGTCCTCTTCCTGTCTACGGCCCTGTCTTCCCTCCGCCGGACTCGTCCCGGCCCGTCTCCCCCCTCGTTCCCCTCTCTTGTCCCCCTCTCTGTTCCTGGCCCGACTCCTCCGTCGCACGTCTGGTCTCACCGTCCCTCCGCGCTCGTCCTGCCTCGCCTGTCTTGTGCTCCACCCCTATGTTGCTTCGTTCCCACGCGTCTCGTCCTCCCCTTTCTGCCGTCGCCTCCTCCGTCCTCCCTTGTTTGTTGCACCCCCCCGCTGTCTGACTACCTTCGTGCCGCTCGTCCCCTTGTTCCTCGGGTCCTTGCCTCTCTCGTTACCGACCCGTCTGTTCCGACCTCGTGCCTTGACGCTCTTGTCGCTGCTGTCGCTGACTTTGCCTCTACCCGCCGCCTTGACTACGCCTCCGCTCTGGTCTCTGACTTGCCTGTCCTCCGTCTGTCGGGGGTGCTCATGCCTTGGCAGTGACGTCCTGGAGGACCGCCAGTTCGAGCTTGCTTTCCTGTCCGAGGCTGCTCCCCATCTCTGTTCCATGCTGCTAGTCCCTGAAGGTGACCCAGACGCTTTCGACATCCCGACCCCTCGCACTTACGCTGAGGCGACTTCAGGACCCTGGCCTCGCAGTGGATAGCTGCCATGGAGCAGGAGATGGCATCTTGGAGATCCACCGGCACCTTCGTCGACGCAGTTCCCCCACCTGGGGTGAACGTAGTCGATGGCCGCTAGCTCTTCAAGGTGAAGCGCCCTCCTGGAGAGCCGCCTTCTTTAAGGCGCGCTATGTCGCTAGAGGCTTCAGTCAGCGTGAGGGGGTGGACTTCTTCCAGACCTTCGCTCCGACCCCGAAGATGACTACTCTTCGGGTTCTGTTACACCTAGCTGCTCAGCGTGACTACGAGCTTCACTCCCTCGACTTCTCCACTGCCTTCCTTCAGGGCAGCCTACACGAGCAGGTCTACCTGCGGCGCCCTCAGGGCTTCACTGGCACCTTCCCTCCTGGGACCCAGTGGCTCCTGCGGCGCCCCGTCTACGGCCTGCGCCACGCTCCCCGTGAGTGGCACGACACTCTCCGTGCTACGCTTGCTAACCTGCAGTTCTTTCCGTCTTCCGCAGACCCTTCACTCTTCGTTCGTGCTGGCCAGACTCCGTTCTACATCCTTGTTTACGTCGACGACCTGGTCTTTGCCACAGCAGACAGGGACGCACTGGCCTCCGTGAAGGCAGAGCTGCTGAAGAGACACACGTGCACTGACCTTGGAGAACTGCGCCGTTACCTTGGCTTGCAGATCTCCAGGGACAGAGCTGCGCGCACCATCACCCTGACTCAGTCACACTTGGTGCGCCAGGTCCTTCAGAGGTTCAGCCTTCAGTTCTCCTCTGCACAGCCCACCCCTCTGCCTGTAGACCACAGACTCTCCGCTCCAGTGTCTGAGGAGTTGGTAGAGCCCAGCGGCCCCTACGCAGAGCTGGTGGGTTGCCTCATGTACCTGATGACTTGCACTCGCCCAGATCTCGCATACCCTCTCAGCATCCTGGCTCGCTTTGTGGCCACAGGCAGACACCGACCGCAGCACTGGTCTGCCGCTAAGAGGGTTCTGCGTTATCTTGCTAGTACATCGGGCATGGGGTTAGTGCTAGGAGGACGCAGGCCAGTGGTCCTTACTGGACACACAGACGCTTCGTGGGCAGACGACGCTGAGACACTCAGGTCTACCCAGGGCTACTGCTTCAGCCTTGGCTCAGGTGCCGTCTCGTGGAGAGCTACCCGCTCCTCGTCTGTTGCGCAGTCCAGCTGTGAGGCTGAGATCTACACTGGTGCCATGGCGGCACAGGAGCTCCGCTGGCTGACCTTCTTGCTCACTGACTTAGGTGAGCGGCCTAGCTCTGCCCCGGTCCTGTTCGCTGACAACAGGGCCATGATCCTCCTGTGTCAGGAGCCTCGACTCGAGGGCAGAGCAAAGCACATTCAGCTGCGGTACTTCCTCCTGCGTGAGCTACAGCAGCGACGTCAGGCTCGCGTAGTACACTTGGCCTCAGGTGCCAACACGGCTGATATCTTTACGAAGGCGCTTGCGCCTAAAGATCATCAGCGGCACTGTGTACAGCTTGGTCTAGTTCCTGTAGCCTCTCACTTGCTAGGACCTTGACTTTATACTGTCCTTTATACGTATACTCAGACTGGACTTGTGTCCTCTCCCAGTGGCTGGACTAGTAGTGCCGCCCTGCTCTTGTTCTTGCCTTGTTTGTACTCCTTCTGACTGGTCTCTCAGACCCTTGTCTCAGAGGTTGGACTAATAGTGCCGCCCTAAGCTGTTTGTTTAGGGCATTCCCCTATGCAGTCTAGGGGGTGTGTCAAACATGTGTATTTGTCATGTTTGTATAGACTGTGTAGGGTCGCCTCTTAGAGAGTACAACACTTAGGTATATCTGTGTGTACTCTCACTCTAGCTATCATTCACTTCTCAATTCTGATAGTATCCTCTACAGTAGAGTTCCGTAACCTACCAAGCATAACAATTATATAACACAATATATAATTTAACAAAACCCTCCTCTCTGTTCAATAAATGTGACTACTGTGCGCGGATCGCAAGTAACAGTAACCGAACAACAAAAAACCCTTCGAAAAAATGCACCGCGCCCTTATGTTCTGCTCAGGTAGTTTCGTACAGCCGAGCGTGGTTCCCCTCGTTTCGAGACGGTATTATACGCAACTCTAAACAAACGCATGGTGTGCATAGCTTGCTTACACACAAACCCTTTTCTGTTGGCTCTCCTTTCTTTTCAAGCACAAACAACCATGAAGGGAAACAAGCCAAGTTGCAGTAGCTAAAGAATTCCCAAAAGAAAGGAGTGGCAAGGCAAAGCTTATGACAAAGCAAGCCGAACCGAAACAGCACGATCGTAGCTGACGTTCGATCTCACGGGTGCTACAAAGAATGGGCTTGCTACAAATGGTAAACCACTCCACTCAGGGTCCCTCATTCTGCATCATTGTCTATACTCTTATACAGGTTTCAGACTAAACCCGAACCCCCCTGCCCATGCAGCATCGCGGCATATCCTTAAGGGGCACCACCTGGCTCCCAGTTGCACCAGCTCCTATAGATAGTGGTCTGGCCAATCCTAACAGGGGAAGAGTCCTTGCCCAGACTACTACACCCAATGATATTCAACCACTTGAGTGACGTGACATGAGACCCCAGATATGGTAGATGATAGACCCTGGCAGAGTCCGCATGCAACCGTCAGACACGCCAGCTCCTTTAGAATACCCCGCTCCCCCCTCAAATCCACCCAGGAACCGAGTCCTTCCTTACCCAAACTGCTACACCCAAATATATCCAATCACTTTAGACGATCCTCCCGAAACAGAGTGACATGAGCCCCCAGACTAATGATAGACCCTAACAGGGCCCGCGTGCAACCGTCAAACACATCAGCTCCTATAGATGGTAGCTTGGCCAATCCTCCCAGGCACCGAGTCCTTCTCCAGACGGCTACACCCAAAGATATCCAGCCACTTGAGCCCCGTAAGGAGTGTGATAGACCCTGGCAGGGCCAGCAGCCCCTCACAGTCCCTCAGATCCAGCTCCCTTAGTCTCGGCAAATGGCCAATGTCCTCTGGAAGGCTCTTCAGCTGAATGCACCCCTTGAGGTAGAGCCCTTCTAGGCGGACAAGGGAGGAGAGGGAGGGGGGGAGGGAGGTGAGGGAGATGCATTCCTGGAGGTTGAGGAAGCGGAGGTGGGAGAGGGAGGAGAGGCGGGGGGGGAGGGCGGAGAGGGAGGAGCAGAAGGCAAGGTGCAGGCGGTGCAGGGAGGAGAGAGAGGAGAGGGAGGAGGGGAGGGAGGAGAGGGAGAGGCAGGAGTCTAGCTGGAGGTCGCGAAGGTTGGTGAGGTGGAGGAAGAAGGAGCCGGGGGGGGAGAGGGAGTGGCGGGAGGGATGGGAGAGAGGGAAGAAGAGGAGGATGCAGAGGAGGAGGAGGGGGGGGAGGAAGAAGAGGTGGATGAGGTGGACTTTTTAGCTACACCAACGCCATCACAGGGGGGTCAGGGAGGGAAGCGAGCTTGATGGATCCGGTGAGGCAGAGGCGGGTGAGGCGCGACAGCGAGGCAAGGGAGGGCGGCAGGGCGGAGAGGGAGTCGAAGCCGCTCACCTCCAGCTCCCGCAGCTGGGCCAGCTGGCCCATGGCGGGGGGGAGAGAGAGGGCTGCGAGGGGAGAGAGAGGGGCTCGGATGGGAGGGGCTGGGCGGAGATGGGCTGGGAGGGGAGAGAGAGGGGCGGCGAGGGGAGAACGGAAGAGAGTGGGTGAGAGGCAGAGGAGGAGCAATCAGTTGCAGAGGATGGGACAACGGCAGATGGAGTATCGAGCGAGGCGGGCGATTGCAGCTGTGAGTGTAACTCTGTTACAATGAATCCGTTGCTGGCTCCATTTCTGCTCGCGCTGCTGCTGACGCTTATGCCTGAAGACCCGTGGCAATTACCACTCAGGGCGCTGATACGGCTAACGCCACTGTTACTGCTGAGGCTGTTGCTGCTGACACTGTTGCTACTGCTACTGCTACTGCTACTGCCACTGTTACTGGTATCGCTGCTGCTATTTGTGCTGCTGTTGGTGCTGCTGCTGCTCCTACTGCTCCTATCTGCCACAGTGCCAACTCTTGTGTCCCTCCCGGCTGGTGACAGAC
Organism: Closterium sp. NIES-67; assembly: GCA_027943415.1. Classification (NCBI taxonomy): domain Eukaryota; kingdom Viridiplantae; phylum Streptophyta; class Zygnematophyceae; order Desmidiales; family Closteriaceae; genus Closterium; species Closterium sp. NIES-67. The sequence goes on along the minus strand of BQMB01002222.1, from coordinate 774,731 downwards.
AAGTTCGGCTGCTGTGCTCTCTGCTGTCGCCCTCCCTTTCACCACCGCTAGTGCCGTCTATTAACTCCCCCACTTCCGCCCCCACGCCGCTCCCGCTACACCCATTACTCACTACAATCAGCTTCTCCAATCGCCCCAAGCACGCCAGCGACGGTGGCAGCAGCACCGCTCTGCACCCATCCAGCCTCAGCTCCCGCAGCCCGTGCATCCCAGCCACGTCCCCCGGCGCCCACTGTAACGCCGTGCACCTGGTTACCACCAGCCGCTCCAGCGCAGCCAGGGCGGTCAGTGAGGCGGGGAGGGCGCGCAGGGCGACACAACCCATGAGGAAGAGGGCGCGGAGACGGGGAGAGGGGGGGAGGGGGGAGAAGAGTGGAGGGGGGAGAGCTGTGGGAAGGGGGGAGAGGTGGAGGGGGGAGGCGGAATGGAGGGATCCGTTGACGAGAGAGAGACGACTGAGTCCGTCTGTGACAGTGCCTACAGGTGGTGCGACGCCAGCCGCAGCAATCACGCCCACCTCCTGCTGCCGCCCCTGCTGCTCACGCCACTGCCTGTGCTCCCGCTGCTCAGCTGCCCTTCCTTCCCCGCCACTTCCTGAACCTGCCCCTGCCGCTTCCGCACTTTCCCACGATTCCCTGTCCCTGCTCCGCTCCGGTAACCGCAATGTAACCAGTTCCTCGCACCCCTCCACTACCAGCCGCTCTAGCCGCGTCATCCCTCGCATGGCTACAGGCAGACTCGTTAGCCCGCTACACTGCCGCAGCTGCAGCTCCCTCAGACGGGTCAGCGCGCCTAGGGTTTCGGGCAGGCACGGCGAGCAGCTGAGCCCGAGAACAAGTTTTTCCAGCTGCCCGAGACTCGTTACTGGTTCGGGCAGGCCCAAAAGATGGTCGATGTCTTCCAATTGGAGCTCCCGCAGACACGTCAGCTGGTCTAGGGTTTCGGGCAGGGAGGTAAGATTAGGAAGCGACGCGAGGCGCAGGGTTTTAAGGACGGATAAGCGGCCTAGGTCGTCGGGTAGTGACTCTAGACGCGAGCAGTCGGAAACTTCCAGGAACTCGAGCTCGGCTAGATCGGGCAGGGAGGGCGGGAGGCCGACCAGGCGATTGCACTTGCTGATTTCCAACTCGCGTAGGAGCGGTAGCTGCCCGATATCTTCGGGCAGCAGTGTAAGATTACCGCATCGGCTTATAACGAGTCGTTCGAGGCAATGCAGCTGCGGCAGCGAGCCGGGCAGCTCTAACAACCCGCCGCAGCCGTCCAGCTCCAGCACGCGCAGGCACGGCAGCTGCCCGAGATCGTCGGGCAGCGACGTGAGCCAGTAGCAGGAGCTTATAACGAGGACGTCCAGCAGCTGCAGGTCGCATAACGAATCCGGCAACTGCTCCAAATTGTCCGATTTCTCGATGCGCAGATGCGTGAGACCCGCGAGGTCCCCTAGCGAGTCCGGCAGACACGGCAGCGCGTTGCATGACAGCAGCCGCAAATCGCGGAGCGATCTTAATCTCCCCGGGGAAACCACCGGGAGGACCTTCAGGCTCGGCGCTTCGAGCTGCAGCAGTCGCAGCGCGGAGAGATCGAGGAGCGACGCGGGGAGCGACTTGATGTTCGGCGCGCAGTGCACGCACACCTCCTCGAGCCGCCGGCACCCGCGAAACACGCTCGCGAGGCCGGCCTCGCTCACCGCGTCCACCAGCGGCTGCCGAACCGGCAGGCGAACCTTGCCGAGGAAGAGGTACTTGAGGTTCGGGCATGCCGAGCCTAACGCGCGCAGGAAGCGATCGTCGATGAAGTCGATCGTGTGGCTGTCGAGATGCAGGCGAGTCAGGTTCGGGAATTTAAGAAGCGCCTGCTCGAGGCGGCGGGAGAGGAGCTCGCGCTTGGGGGTAGAGTAGGCGGGGGGGAAGGCGGAGGGGGCGGCGGAGGCGGAGCGGACGGCGAGGGAGGTGAGCGCGAGCGGCGCAACGCGCGACCAGCGCTTGCAGACCAGAGCCGCCTGGTAGGACGGGCGGGAATCGCTGGCGCTTATATCGGGTGTGCTTGTATCGGATGCGCTAGTAGAATCGGCGGCTAGGACTTGACGGAGAATGGAGGTGAGAAGGTCGTCGGAGAGGGCGTGGATCGGCGACGCGGAATCATCGCCGGGAGGCTCGGCGACGACTGACGCGCGAAAATCCATCGCCCGCCTTGTTTGTCGCCCAGCTGATTTTCGACGTCGCTCGTCCCGCTCGCTAGTGGCAACTTGGGCAAGCCTGGCCAACGCGAGAGGCCAGAGGCCCGAGGCCAGAGGCTAAGGGCTAAATGCGAGAAGCCAGAGGCGAGACAGGGCTCGACTTACGATACGACCTGCTTGTCGGAGCGCACAAACGGGGATTTTATCTGGGGCCTCTCTCGGCCAGGGAGTGGAAAGCTGCTGGTTGCGCCTCAGGTGGGCTTGTATCTTGGATGTACACACCACCACCAGCATGACTGCCAGCAGCATTTCTGAGGGAGCACAAGGCAAGGAAGAGAGGACGGGAGAGGGCAGGTGGATGGGAGGGATGGGTTGGGGGAGTGGTTGGTGGGCAGATGGGGGGACTTGTTGGCTCAGCGCGCAGCAGACCGTTGTGGACCTACTGACGTCGTCGCTTTTAGTAACTCTTTGAGTGTTCGAGAGTGACGACAAATAGCTTTCACAATGGAAAACAATCATCGGATCGGACCTTGAGGTGTGCCGTCATGCCTGGATAAATGACTCAAGGGTCCTACATCTTATACTACCGTAATCACCCGGATAGACGCCCCTCCGTAGTATTAGTCCCATGGGCTCTAACTCGTGCATTGGGACTTATAGGCATTATTCGATTATAGGCCCCCCATATTTTTTCAAAACATGTACCCTATAAGCCCCCTCAGAAATTAAGTTGAAACACTGTACAAATAGACCGAACGGGTGCAGGTAATACCGAGGCTTCTCGCTTCGTGCCCGTCAGAGGCGGAACTCATGCTCCCTGACACCACGCGCCAGCACGATTCGTATCAGAAAAGGAAGTTTCCAGCGTGGCACCGCGTTGACTGGACTTCCAACGTGATTGACTTTTAATCCTCGCCTAAAATTACTCCAAATGCACACGACAAACCAGCAGCTACATGTCGATGTCAAACTTAAATTTTCCATATCATCCCTTTAAAACGCCCATGGGCTTATATTTTTTTATTCAATTAAACGCCCCTCCACGTTTTCAAACCAGTCAAGTAAACACTCCTTATCAGAATTGAGAAGTGAATGTTAGATAGAGTGAGAGTACACACAGATATACCTAAGTGTTGTACTCTCTAAGAGGCGACCCTATACAGTCTATACAAACATAACAAATACACATGTTTGACACACCCCCTAGACTGCATAGGGGAATGCCCTAAACAAACAGCTCAGGGCGGCACTATTAGTCCAACCTCTGAGACAAGGGTCTGAGAGACCAGTCAGAAGGAGTACAAACAAGGCAAGAACAAGAGCAGGGCGGCACTACTAGTCCAGCCACTGGGAGAGGACACAAGTCCAGTCTGAGTATACGTATAAAGGACAGTATAAAGTCAAGGTCCTAGCAAGTGAGAGGCTACAGGAACTAGACCAAGCTGTACACAGTGCCGCTGATGATCTTTAGGCGCAAGCGCCTTCGTAAAGATATCAGCCGTGTTGGCACCTGAGGCCAAGTGTACTACGCGAGCCTGACGTCGCTGCTGTAGCTCACGCAGGAGGAAGTACCGCAGCTGAATGTGCTTTGCTCTGCCCTCGAGTCGAGGCTCCTGACACAGGAGGATCATGGCCCTGTTGTCAGCGAACAGGACCGGGGCAGAGCTAGGCCGCTCACCTAAGTCAGTGAGCAAGAAGGTCAGCCAGCGGAGCTCCTGTGCCGCCATGGCACCAGTGTAGATCTCAGCCTCACAGCTGGACTGCGCAACAGACGAGGAGCGGGTAGCTCTCCACGAGACGGCACCTGAGCCAAGGCTGAAGCAGTAGCCCTGGGTAGACCTGAGTGTCTCAGCGTCGTCTGCCCACGAAGCGTCTGTGTGTCCAGTAAGGACCACTGGCCTGCGTCCTCCTAGCACTAACCCCATGCCCGATGTACTAGCAAGATAACGCAGAACCCTCTTAGCGGCAGACCAGTGCTGCGGTCGGTGTCTGCCTGTGGCCACAAAGCGAGCCAGGATGCTGAGAGGGTATGCGAGATCTGGGCGAGTGCAAGTCATCAGGTACATGAGGCAACCCACCAGCTCTGCGTAGGGGCCGCTGGGCTCTACCAACTCCTCAGACACTGGAGCGGAGAGTCTGTGGTCTACAGGCAGAGGGGTGGGCTGTGCAGAGGAGAACTGAAGGCTGAACCTCTGAAGGACCTGGCGCACCAAGTGTGACTGAGTCAGGGTGATGGTGCGCGCAGCTCTGTCCCTGGAGATCTGCAAGCCAAGGTAACGGCGCAGTTCTCCAAGGTCAGTGCACGTGTGTCTCTTCAGCAGCTCTGCCTTCACGGAGGCCAGTGCGTCCCTGTCTGCTGTGGCAAAGACCAGGTCGTCGACGTAAACAAGGATGTAGAACGGAGTCTGGCCAGCACGAACGAAGAGTGAAGGGTCTGCGGAAGACGGAAAGAACTGCAGGTTAGCAAGCGTAGCACGGAGAGTGTCGTGCCACTCACGGGGAGCCTGGCGCAGGCCGTAGACGGGGCGCCGCAGGAGCCACTGGGTCCCAGGAGGGAAGGTGCCAGTGAAGCCCTGAGGGCGCCGCAGGTAGACCTGCTCGTGTAGGCTGCCCTGAAGGAAGGCAGTGGAGAAGTCGAGGGAGTGAAGCTCGTAGTCACGCTGAGCAGCTAGGTGTAACAGAACCCGAAGAGTAGTCATCTTCGGGGTCGGAGCGAAGGTCTGGAAGAAGTCCACCCCCTCGCGCTGACTGAAGCCTCTAGCGACATAGCGCGCCTTAAAGAAAGGCGGCTCTCCAGGAGGGCGCTTCACCTTGAAGAGCTAGCGGCCATCGACTACGTTCACCCCAGGTGGGGGAACTGCGTCGACGAAGGTGCCGGTGGATCTCCAAGATGCCATCTCCTGCTCCATGGCAGCTATCCACTGCGAGGCCCAGGGTCCTGAAGTCGCCTCAGCGTAAGTGCGAGGGGTCGGGATGTCGAAAGCGTCTGGGTCACCTTCAGGGACTAGCAGCATGGAACAGAGATGGGGAGCAGCCTCGGACAGGAAAGCAAGCTCGAACTGGCGGTCCTCCAGGACGTCACTGCCAAGGGCATGAGCACCCCCGACAGACGGAGGACAGGCAAGGTCAGAGACCAGAGCGGAGGCGTAGTCAAGGCGGCGGGTAGAGGCAAAGTCAGCGACAGCAGCGACAAGAGCGTCAAGGCACGAGGTCGGAACAGACGGGTCGGTAACGAGAGAGGCAAGGACCCGAGGAACAAGGGGACGAGCGGCACGAAGGTAGTCAGACAGCGGGGGGGGTGCAACAACAAGGGAGGACGGAGGAGGCGACGGCAGAAGGGGAGGACGAGACGCGTGGGAACGAAGCAACATAGGGTGGGAGCACAAGACAGGCGAGGCAGGACGAGCGCGGGAGGGACGGTGAGACCAGACGTGCGACGGAGGAGTCGGGCCAGGAGACAGAGGAGGGGACACAGGAGGGGAACGAGGGGGGAGACGGGCCGGGGACGAGTCCGGCGGAGGGAAGACAGGGCCGTAGACAGGAAGAGGACGAGACGGCCGGGGAGGAACCGACGCAGGGTCGGGGGACGGAAGGCCGAGCAGGCGAAGGGCTGACACCGGCGGGGACTGCTGCTGCGGCGGCACAACGGCGACACCGGGACCGCAAGCTGCTCCTCGGCTACCACCGGCACTCTCCACACCAGCACCCCCAGAGGGACCACCCCCAGGGCTACCGGGACGAGCACCCCCAGAGTCAGCGAACGGGTGCTGCGACGGTGGCGGCGGCGGCGGCGGCGGCGGCGGCGGCGGCAGCGACAACGACGGCTGCAGCGCCGGCAGAGGCGGTGGAGGAGGGGACTGGGGAGGGGACGCGGGTGGAGGGGCGGCCGGCAAGGACTGCGCAGCAGAGCCACCAGAGTCAGAAGACTCCTCAACCGGGTCCACCGACGGAAGGGGGGTGACGTGGGACACACCAGAGGGGGCAGGACGGGGAGGAGGAGGAGGAGGGGCAGGGACTACCGGAGAAGGAGTGACCAGGAACAGGGGGGTGGTAATTGGGGGACCGCGGTGGGGGAAGCGACGGTAGTAGGAGACGGACTCGTCAAAGGTGACGTCACGAGAGTGAAAGAAGCGGTGAGACGGCGGGTGGTAAAAGTGCCAGTCGGACGCGTCAAGGGGAAAACCGAGGAAGACGCAGGGAAGGGTGCGGGCAGTGAGCTTGTCCGTGCCGGAGGCACGGACGTGAGCAAGGCAGCCCCAGACGTGGAACGCAGACGCGTCACCAGGAGACCCAGTCCAAAGACGAGTCGGCGAAACCTGCGGCTGCTGAGGGTGCGGCCACAAGTTAAGCTGGTGAGAAGCGTAGCGCACAGCGAACGGCCACAGAAAATGGGGTGCACCGGCATGGATCATGGAGGTGCGAGCCACCTCCATGACCAAACCGATGCGTCGCTCAGCGACCCCATTCTGCTGTGGGGAGTCCGGTAGGGTGAACGTCTGGGAGATGCCCTCCGCACGACAAAAGCGACCAAGGACACCTGAGGCAAACTCGCCACCACGGTCGGAGTGAAGACGCAAGACAGGGAGACCGCGGTGGACACGCGCAGAGACAAGGCAGGGGATGAGAGCGCCAGGCACGTCGGCCTTGCGCTCCAGGGGAAAGACTGTGGTGTAACGAGTGAAGTCGTCGACAAGCACAAGGAAGTAGCGCTCTCGACGCGGCCCAGGGACGGGGGCGGGGCCCCAGATGTCCAGGTGCAGGGTCTGCAGCGGCGCGGCGGTAGGGGGAAACGAGGAGGAGTGCGGGGCACGGCAAAGCCGACCCTCAACACAAGGCATGCAAGGTGGGGCTGGGGAGGAGGGAAACGCGGGGAGGGAACCTGAGAGACCAAGGACAAGACCGTGCTGGGACATGTGACGCAGACGCGGGAGCGCAGGGTGACCTAGGCGGTGGTGCCAAAGGAGAGTCGGGTGAGTGAGGGACCGACAGGAGCAGGCAGCAGCAACCTGGGTAGACGCAGCCACCTGAGGAGGCGCCCCAGCCGGGGGGGTCACGGTGTCCAGAGTGAACAGGCCGGACACCGGGTCCCGGGGGAACGTGGACAGGGGGGCACCAGTGGCGGCCTCGGTACAGACAGCATACCGCTCGTGACCAGGGAACGTAGTGGTGACGCCAAGGTCCTGGAGGCAGCCGACACCAACTAGGTTCCTGGAGAACGAGGGGATATGCAGATCTGTGAGAGAGCCCGAAGGAACCGCCGGACAGGGAAGGGTGGTGGAACTGCGGGCGACGACCGGACCGCCGGAGGGGTCAGCAAGAGAGACGGCAGCTGGGACAGGAAGCGGCGTTAGGGTGGTGGAGTCGCGGAAGAAACACCGAGAAGCGCCAGAGTCCAAGGTGAAGGAAAGCGAAGCAGAGGCGTCTGGCAACGGAACGACGGCGGAAGCACCAAGACTACACAAAGCAGGGGATCCTACGCCTGACGCAGCAGGGGAGGCTAAGCTAGGCACACCTACACTAGGCAACAGTGAGTAATAAACGGGAAGCACACTAGAGTCATCAGCATACATCACATGCAGAGCAGCAACAATGGCATCCATGTCCATATCAAAAATCTGAATCTCACGACTAAGCAAACTGTGCCAGTCCGGGAGGTCTGGCGACGGGCCGAAGCGCTGACGAAAGAGGTCGTCCAGGCGACGAAAACAGCGGGGAGTGGAGTGACCGAGCCTACCGCAAACGAAACCGCGGCGAGGACCGGTCTGGATCTGGTACTGACAACGCCCGCCACCAGAGCCACCACTCGGCACACCACCACGCGCCCGGCCACCGCCAGCGCCGGGCCACCCGGGCGGGAGGACACTCGTCTGCCGCGTCTACGACGGCTGCTGCGAAGGCTGCGACTACGGCGGCTGCTGCGGCCGCTGCAACTGCAGGGGCGGCGGCTCAGCTGGACTGGGCAGGGTCCCCTCGTCCGCTCTAGCACCAGACGACCCGACCCCACCACTACCCCCTCCCGCACCCCCGCTGCCGCCGCCGCCGCGCCCAACCTTGGGGCGGCGGCCCTTCCCCGAACGAAACTGCGCTGCAGCAGCAGTCTCAGCCACTGCAGCAGAGCCGTCGGAGAAGGTACACTGGGCGGGGGCACAACCCTGAAAGATAGGGACCGGCACGACACCGCTCGCTTGGGCGATGGAGCGGTGACGGGTCTCTATCACAATCAGGGTGTCTACAAAGTCAGTGAGGGTGAGGTCTGCGGGGTGAATGCTAAGGAAGCGGTCGCGGGCGACAGCAAGGCGGTCAGGGGGGCGGGTGGCAAGCAGGTAGAGGGTAGAGGTAATGGGCGGCTGGTGGGCTCTAAGCTGTGCATCAGTGCAGGCCGCACGCCAGGTCTCATCTATCGAGCGCAGGTGGGCAGCGAGGTCAGAGACAGTGGGGAAAGATGCAAGGTCAGGAAAGAGCATCGGGAGGATCAGGCGACCCACCGAGGCAGCCGGAGGGGTGGAATAGCGCTGGATGACAGCATCTAAGTATGCCTGAGCAGTGGTGAGAGACCTAAAGCGAGGGCGCTCGGACGGGGGAAGGGCGTTGCTGATGGCAAGCTGGGCGACAGCATCGCGAGAAAGCCAGACAGAGCGCGCACGGGCAGTGGCAGCAGTGGACTCGCGCTCAGTGGGTGTGGAGTCAGCGGGCAGAATAGCAGGGGGGCCTGGGCAGGGGAGCGTACCGTCAAGGTGTGCGGAGAGCGGTTCACCATCCTGCCGCTGGCCAGTGAGTTGGCGACGGAGGTCGGCAAGCCACGCCTCGAACTCCAGAGGCTGGCCTTCAGCATCGAAGCGAAGCTCCGCCGCCATCAGGAACAGTGAAGTGCGGTGCAGGGCAGTGCAGCAAGGTGGAGTGCGGTGCCGTGCGGTACAGTGCGATGCAGTGCGGTGCAGTGCGGTGTAGGGCGGTGCAGTGCGGTGCCAGGCAGTACAGGGTGGTGCGGGGCGGTGCAGTGCGGGGCAGTATGGTGCAGGGAAGTGCAGGGCGGGGGGGGGGGGGGGGGGGGGGGGAACCGTACCAGTGAGGAGGACCGGGGCCAGGGCAGGGACGAGCGCAGGGGCCGGGCCGGTGCAACGGGGCCGGGCGGGCGCGATAGGGCCGGGCTGGTGCGACGGTGCCGGGCCGGTGCGACGGGGCCGGGCGAGCAGGACGGTGGCCCAGGAGGGGAGCACCGGGGCTGGGCGGGCGCGACGGGGCCGGACGGGTGCGACGGGGCCGGGCGGCTGCGACGGGGCCGGGCAGGGGGCGACGGGGCCGGGCGGGTGCAACGGGGCCGGGCGGGCGTGACGGGGCCGGGCTGGTGCGACGGGGCCGGGCTGGTGCGACGGGGCCGGGCTGGGGCGACGGGGCCGGGCGAGCGCGACGGGGCCTGAAGGCGTGACAGGGCCCAGGAGGGGGGGGGCTCGACGCGGCCCAGGAGGGGCGCTACGGGGCCCAGGAGGGGCACGACGGGGGCCCAGGAGGGGCACTACAGGGGCCCAGGAGGGGCGCGACGGGGCCCAGGAGGGGCGCTACGAAGCCCAGGAGGGGCGCGACAAGGCCCAGGAGGGGCGCTACGGGGCCTAGGAGGGGCGCGACGGGGCCTGGGAGGGGCGCGACGGGGCCCAGGAGGGGCGCTACGGGGCCCAGGAGGGGCGCGACGGGGCCTGGGAGGGGCGCGACGGGGCCCAGTGAGGGGTGCGACGGGGCCCAGGAGGGGCGCTACAGGGCCCAGGATGGGGCGCGACGGGGCTAGGGGGGTCGCGACGGGGCTAGGGGCTAGAGGGGTGAGCGGAAGCGGTAGGTGGGGGGGGATCCTACCTACGCGTGATACCATATCAGAATTGAGAAGTGAATATTAGATAGAGTGAGAGTACACACAGATATACCTAAGTGTTGTACTCTCTAAGAGGCGACCCTATACAGTCTATACAAACATGACAAATACACATGTTTGACACCCCTAGGGGCGTCTATCTGGGTGATTACGGTAGTAAACTTTGGGAGGGTCTTGCAAGGAAACCTGGAAAATAAACTTTTCCGATAATATATCGTACACATGTAATTCATTCTTCAGCGTGCAGTATTGTTTCTTGTTAGCGTTCCTGTCTCATTGTCACGTATTCAGGCCCACTCTCAGCCTTCCCGGGGCAAAATGTGTTGGAAATATCTCAAAGACTTAAGCGTTTCTGAAATGTAAACACTACACTTGAGGAAAGTCATAACGGGTACGCGAGTCAACGGAGGTTACACTGTTAAAGTAGCTCTAGGCTAGGATACTAGGCAGGAACAAGGCCGCCATGAATGTGGCGGCGGGGTTTAGCTAGGAGCTGGACGAGAGTGTCGAGAGAGAAGAGTGTTGGATTAGGAAGAGAGAGGAGTACAAGGAGGGGTTTGTACCCCCTACAGAAAGGTTCAGTAACAACCTACCAAGCCTATATTAAATTATAACCTATATAATTTGAACACACCCCCTAGGCTTGGTAGTATCAAGCTCACTCACACCCCCACACCCACACCCACACCCACACCCACACCCCCTAGCCCAGCACCCCCATTCCCAGCAGGAGATACAACGACTCCAGAAGCGGGCAGCTCCCACGGCCCGTGGGATGGCTATGGCGGCAGCAGCGACATTGACGACAGCGGCGCCGGTGGCGGCGTGCGGCGGCGCCCGGCCTGCGGCAACAGCAACGGCAGCGGCGGCTTGGACGTCAGCGGCTAGTGCAGCGGCCCCCGCCCTCTCGGCGGCATGTCCAGTCACCTCGGCAGTGGGGAGGGCCCGCATGAGGCAGTCGTTGGCTGCAGCAAGGAAGGGGGGGGGAAGCAGGGGAAGGAGGGGGGAGGGGGGGGGGGGGGGAGGGGGAGAGGGGCGCGGGGCGTAGTCCAGAATCACGCCGGCGGCTGCAGAGCGGGCGGCAGGTCCGGCGGCACCATTGACGATGCGCGGCCGACTGTCGCCCGATGACGCCGCCATGGCAGCCAAACGACGGATGCGCGGCCAGCTGTCGCCCGATGACGCCGCCACGGCAGCCAAAAGACGCTGCCACAGCGCGACGTCGATGCCGCGGCAGCGAGGCGGAGGTGCGACTGTAGCTCGACTAAGCCGCCGCGGCATCTCAGAGAAGTCGCCACGGCGGCACGGAAAGGCAAGGCCGCCATGGCGGCAGGAAAACGAAAGGCCGCCATTTGCGGCACGGTACGAAGTGAAACATAAGACAAGGACGAGGCGGAAGCGTGGAAAGCAAGACCGGAAACGGCCTGCTCTGTTACCATGTTAAAGTAGCTCTGGGCTAGGATACTAGGCAGGAACAAGGCCGCCATGAATGTGGCAGCGGGGTTTAGCTAGGAGCTGGACGAGAGTGTCGAGAGAGAAGAGTGTTGGATTAGGAAGAGAGAGGAGTACAAGGAGGGGTTTGTACCCCCTACAGAAAGAATCAGTAACAACCTACCAAGCCTATATTAAATTATAACTTATATAATTTGAACATACACGAAGGGGCGGACAAAAAACACGAATGGACACGAAGAGTCGCAACCGGAGGGTGCGACTGACCGTTACAACTGCAAGGATGGTAACAGAACCATCAATCGAGTCGCTGTGCGACTCGAGAAACCGATCCTTTAACTGTATTCTACAACTGCTTTACTTTCATGCTTTCTATATATTGCTGTATGCTTGTTTCTTTTAATCAAACACTTGTTCTCATATACCAGTACAAGGGTTCAACTACTCAACTTCCGCTGCACTACTCAAGTCTTTTACAACTGGGACTTAGTCTCTGGAAAGATCACAAGGGCATTTCTCAGCCCAACATGGTATGAGAGCTGGTTAGAGACCAAACTCCTAGCAACTACACTCTATCTACAATCTGCAATTCAACGACTTCATTGATTACAAGTCATGGACAGCAAGGGCAAGAAAATCTCCACGGGCTCACCCAGCGCCCAAGACACTCAACCCGGCAACTCTGGATTGCACACTTCAGGACTGCAAACCGAGACCGGCGCTGCTCAAGAAACAACAGGAAGAGCACCGGAAATGGTGACCCCATCACCCTCTTCAAGCGTGGATCCAAACCTTATGGAAAGGTTCTTCAGCTTCATGTCGCACTTCGACCAGCAGCAGCAGACAAGGACACCTGCGCATTCAACATAGAGCAACGGAGGAAACACGGGATTGGCGCCGATGAGCCTCGACAACTCATCGATCGGACGACACAATCAAGCGCCTACCTTCGCGCCTTATCACTCTTCACCGGGGACGTTCGAGTTCATGCCGCCCCGTGGCCAACCAACATCAGCTGCATCACAACAGACACCAAACGAGATCTTAAGTCTCCAGGCGCAGTTTTCGCACGTGATCAAACTGCAGACATCCTCACCGTTTAACGGACACGACTTCTTTACCTGGAGCTTTGAGTTCGAGTTGCTGAAGGAGGCTGCGCATCTCTTGGGATACTTCAACGGGTCCCTGCCATTCCCAAGCAACGGCACTTCGAAAGACCAAGAAATCTTTACGTATTAGTCGCTGCTGGCGTACACTGTCCTCCTACGAAACCTGTCACCACAAGAGCAGCAAAGCATCAGAACGTATCGAAGCTATGGAAACTCCGCGGAACTCGCATGGCATCACCTCAAGTGTCTCTATCAAGCAAACGACAGCGTGACACAAAGCAGACTCATGCAGCAACTGACAACAATACAGATGAAGACTGGAGAAAAGGCGATGCAGTATATGAGTCGATGCCAGACACTCCGCGGCCGCCTGCTTCGGTGCGGAGGAACAATCACTGAAGAAAGCTTCGTGACGCTTGTCCTTGCTGGGCTCGGGCCAGAATGGAGAACCACCCGCTCGCTCCTTCGCGCCCACGGACGAATCTCGGAGATGCACCTCTGCGCCGAGCTTCATGCTGAACAACAGGAGATGGACCTATTTGAAGAAAGACAACCAAGAAAGCAGCAACCCTTAGTCTTCTACACTCAACGAAGGAACGACAACAACTACAATCGACGCGGGAAGCAAGAACAACGCGACAACAGAGGACTCACCATTGTGCCGCCGTTCTGCCACAACTGCCAAACATCCGGACACTCCAAAGTCAACTGCACACGTCCCCGAGCTTATCGTCCAGTAGACCCACAAGTCTCTTCCACTCAAGAAAGCCCGCCGAGGCGCTCCTCCACATCTGCGCAAAGTACACCGAACATCATCAACTGCATGATACACATCGACAGCTGCACACCCGGATCACCACCCACTTACGCTCCAGACAAAGAAGAACTGCCGCCGCTGCGCTCACAAGGACTTTATGTCAACCCGACATACGCTGCAGTCGCCAACGCCGAACCCACCGGACGAAACACCTGGTTCTTGGATAGCTGCTGCGGTCAACACATGTGCTCCTTCGGGCGCTTCGTGCCGCGAGAGCGACGCCTCAACCGCGATGTCATCATCACCGTCGCCAACAACGAGAACCTGAAAACAAACAGACAAGGAGTGGTTCAGTTACAGTCCATGGAAACAAACGTTATACTACAACTCAACAAATCTCTCATCGTCGACAATTTGGGATACAACTTGCTCAGCGTCAGCCAGCTAATGGCAAAAGGGATTCACCTGGAGTGCGATTTGGACTCCAACGAATTTCGTCTTGACCACGGGAAGGGCGGTCTCTTCATCGGTTGAGCTCTCATGAAGTCCGGCGTCTTTGTGTTGGACTTCGTCCCCGACCGCGGTACTGCCGACAGCGATGGCATCGTGTCGTTCGCAGCCTGGACGCACCCACCGGATCTTGACCCCGACTTCAACCCCGACGGATTTTGGTACTCCAACACCATACCTGCAGCAGAGAGAACACGAGCGTTAGCAGTCATCAGACAAGAAAGACAAGTACCAGCAAGCGTCCCTTCCCAACCATCACCTGCAGCAGCAGCAGCAGGATCCAGCCGAGTACCACCACCAACGATCCGAGGACCACCAACCGAAGCAGATCAACTTATGGCCATCACACGAGAAGTCTTCCGAAGTCCCGCCACGGTCGTCGCGTTCTTCTCCAACACCGACATATACCAACGCTCGCCCGGTCATCGCGCCTCCGACGACATTTGGCACCAACGCCTTGGGCATCCTGCAAATAGCACGGTACTACAAACCATCCAAGCCGAAGTGTTAGAACGAAACGCTCTCCTTACAACAAGCGGACAAGAACTTCGACGACCTCGCGCACGGTGCTTCACATGCCCCGAAGCAGACCTTCAGCATCAACCTTTTCCGTCACATCACAATCCAAGCGCACCTGCATACGCACCGATAGAAAAGGTTTACAGCGACTTCTTAAACATGAGACGACACTGAAGCCAACTTCAACTATGTCATAACGTTCATCGATGCAGCAACAAGATATGTCTGGCACTACAACCTCAATACGAGAGACCAAGCCTTCGAAGCCTTCAAGACGTGGCTTCCCATCGCTGAACGAGAATCTGGAACGAAGCTCAAAAGCTTCCAGTCAGACGGCGCACTGGAATACCAGTCACAACGCTTCAGGACCTACTTGGCGGAAAGAGGAATCAGACGCTTGGTGTCTTTGCCCTACGCTCACCAACAGCAGGGGGTCGCAGAACGAATGAATCTGACCTTGCAGACGACGATGCGAAAGCTGCTCCTAGGGATGAGACTGCCCAACGCACTGTGGCCAGACGCGATGACCCATGCAGTCCACCTGCACAACCTGCTATCCTCGTCATCGCTTCCCAACAACGCATCACCGCACCTGCTGTGGACAAGAAAAAGGGGCAGCACAAAATTACTTCGGGTTTTTGGCTGCATGGTACAATATAGACCCCATATAGCCAGAACAGGACGCTTCACTCAACGAGTACACCTCGGCATCGCAAAACATTTTCAAGCATGGAAAATCCTCGACATACAAGACAAAAATACCGTGGCATTACGTGATGTGATATTCTACGAACGACTGATGCTGCAGCATTACCTGGACAACGTCGCCAACACACACGACCCCACCGACGGTGTCGCAGGCCTTCGCTCCTTTGCTGACCGTGCTGCAGAGGTTGACGCAGCAGAAGAAGACGTACCTGGAGCTTCGGAAGCTGCCGGACCACTCCCTTACTGCTCCGTACCTGTTCCACTCGACGAAGACAATCCTCTCGATAGCAACAACCTCGACACCCTCTACCACTTCGCTGACCAAGGTTACGCTACACCACACCCGGTCGACACGAATATCTCAGAACGCATCGGCCCCAACATCTTACCTGATCTAGAAGATGGTGACGAAGCAGCCTTTCCCGGGAATGAAAATTCCCCTCGACACACACCCACGGGACTGCAAATCCTTGGCTTATGGGTCTCCGTCCAGCACCCGCCGCCGCCATCTCCGCGAGAGCCAACAACTCTGTCGCAGGCTCTTGGGGGGGAACATAAGGCGAAAGGGAAGGAGGCAATGGAAAAGGAACTGAAAGCCTTGCAAGACCGAAATACATGGAAGCTGGTACCTGCAACGAACGTCAACGAGAAGAACGTTCTCTCGGGAAAATGGGTGTACCGCATCAAGACCAATGCGGACGGCTCCATCGAACGATTCAAAGCTCGACGGGTCGTATGAGGCTTCGACCAACGATACGGAATCGACTACACAGAAACATTCGCCCCAGTCTCCCGTCACACCTCCTTGCGCATCCTACTCGCCGTCGCGGCCACGAAGAAACTACCACTGCGCCAAATCGACGTCGCAAATGCTTTCCTGTACGCACCTATGGACGCAGAGATCTTCGTCGAGCAGCCCCACGGATTCATCGACGACCCCACAAAAGTATGCCAGCTGACAAAATCCCTTTACGGGATCAAGCAAGCCCCACGGCTTTGGCAGCAGCACCTTCACGGTCGCCTCGTCGGAATCGGATTCCTACAACTGCAGCACGACCAAGGCATGTACCGATTACAGAAAGGAAGGGAATTCATCCTACTCATCGTTTACGTCGACGACCTGCTCTACATCGGTTCCACTACCGACATCGCCACCTGGTTCGAAGGGGAGCTGAAAGGGGACTTGACACTCACGGTGTCCGACACAGTGACCCAGTATCTGGGTCTGAATGTCGTCGAAGACAACTCGGCGTTCTACCTATACGCTGGAAAGTACGCAGGCGTTGTCGCAAAGAAGTTCGGACTAACACCAATTACAGTCACGACTCCCTACCGCTACGGGAACAACAACGACACCTCCGCAAAACTCCCCGCGAAGCAAATCCGGGAGTATCAGCAGAAGCTCGGCTGCCTACTATTCGCAGCAGTAACCTGCCGACCTGACCTATCCTACAGCGCAAGCCAGCTGGCGACGCACCTGAAGCAGCCGGAACAAGAAGATCTCGAAGAATTAAATCGGGCACTACTCTACTTCGTCTCTACGCCGACGACCGGACTGACCTACAGTAAAGCAACAACATCGTCCGTACAACTACTCGGATACGTCGACGCCGACCACGCGGGAGACAGGGAAAATCGACAATCGAGAACGGGCTACATCTACCGACTGGAACCTATCGGGACTATCTCCTGGCAGTCGAGCAAACAGGAACTAATCGCACTATCTTCGGCTGAAGCAGAATATATCGCCCTCTGCACTGCGACCAAGGAAGGACTCTACCTACGAGAGTTGCTCGAGGAAGCCAAGATTGGGACCCTGCCCGTCTTCTCACTCCTCTGCGACAACCAATTTGTGATCAAAATCGCGAACAAGGACGGCTTCGCCAACCGAACCAAGCACATCGACCAGCGATACTTCTTCGTCAAAGATGAAATCGCGAAAGGGAGACTTCAACTCAGTTACTGCCCTACAACAGAAATGGCCGCAGACTACCTAACGAAGAAACTGGCGAAAGCAAAGTTCGACCACTGCATGCTACTGACCGGGCAGATAAACGTCGCCGAATCTGGACACGTCAGCACTCCAGAAATGAAGGGGAGTGTTGGAAATATCTCAAAGACTTAAGCGTTTCTGAAGTGTAAACACTACACTTGAGGAAAGTCATAACGGGTACGCGAGTCAACGGAGGTTACACGAAGGGGCGGACAAAGAACACGAATGGACACGAAGAGTCGCAACCGGAGGTTGCGATTGACCGTTACAACTGCAAGGATGGTAACAGAACCGTCAATCGAGTCGTTGTGCGACTCGAGAAACCGATCCTTTAACTGTATTCTACAACTGCTTTACTTTCATGCTTTCTATATATTGCGGTATGCTTGTTTCTTTTAATCAATCACTTGTTCTCATATACCAGTACAAGGGTTCAACTACTCAACTTCCGCTGCACTACTCAAGTCTTTTACAACTGGGACTTAGTCTCTGGAAAGATCCCAAGGGCATTTCTCAGCCCAACAAAATGCAAGCTATTTTGACATTTGCGAATTGTTGGGATAAGTAAGGTGCATTCTAGGAGACATGAAATGAATAAGTATACCTCAAAGTAAAGTGTTAAACAAGCTAGGAAAGGAGAAGAGCCATGGACATGGCGTGAGGGTTTAGGTGCTAGGATAAGAGAAAGTTGACAAGAGAAAAGGGGGATGGACTAGAAGAGAACGAGATACAAGAAGGGGAGGGTTGTCCCATCTACAGTAGGATTCAACAAAGTAGCACATCTATCAAGCTTAACCAAATATATCTAAAATATATATACGATTTAATATAAGGATCACAAATCTGGAAATACTACATCACCAGAATCTCCCTATTCCCAATTGAAGGGAGCGACAAGGAGAAGATCACATATAGGTGTTAGAATGCAAGAATGTTAGACTAGAATGAGAAACCTAGAACATATACTTGTTGGGGTTGTACTCAATAGAAGCACACATCTAGGCTAGCTTATAACTTCTACATACAACATATGTATAAGTTGACACACCCTTTAGGCTAGAGAAGGGGTGGTGCTAAGCAAGAAGCACATATCTCAGAGTGCACTACTAGTCCAACCACTGAGGCAGGGGTCCTGAGGCCAGTTAGCAAGGGTACAAACAAGACTAAAGCAAGCCAGGGCGGCACTACTAGTCCAGCCACTGGAGGTAAGGCCACAAGGCCAGTTAGACAGGTATATATACTAGAGAGTGCACAATCAGGGTCCTAACAAGTGCGTAGCTACATGAACAAGACCAAGCTGTACACAGTGCCGCTGATGATCTTTAGGCGCAAGTGCCTTAGTGAAGATATCAGCCGTGTTGGCACCGGAGGCCAAGTGAACTACGCGGGCCTAGCGACGCTGCTGTAGCTCACGCAAGAGGAAGTACCGCAGCTGGATATGCTTCGCTCTGCCCTCAAGTTGAGGCTCTTGGCACAGGAGAATCATGGCCCTGTTGTCAGCATACAGGACCGGGGAAGAGCTAGGCCTCTCACCTAAGTCTGTGAGCAAGAAGGTCAGCCAGCAGAGCTCCTGTGCCGCCATGGCACGGGCGTAGATCTTAGCATCACAGCGAGACTGAGCAACAGACGACAAGTGAGTGGATCTCAAAGAGATAGCACCCGAACCAAGGCTAAAACAGTAGCCCTGAGATGACCCGAGAGTCTCAGAGTCGTCTGTCCACGAAGCGTCTGTGTGCCCAGTGAGAACCACTGGCCTGCGTCCTCCAAGCACTAACCCCATGCCTGATGTACTTGCTAGGTATCGCAAAACCCTCTTAGTGGCCGACCAGTGCTGTGGTCGGTGTATGCTTGTGGCCACAAAGCGAGCCAGGATGCTGAGAGGGTATGCGAGATCTGGGCGAGTGCAAGTCATCAGGTACATGAGGCAACCCACCAGCTCTGCATAGGGGCCGCTGGGCTCTACTCGGTCCTCAGGAACGGGAGCGGAGAGCCCATGGTCTACAGGTAGAGGTGTGGGCTGTGCGGAGGAGAACTGAAGACCGAACCTCTGAAGAACCTGACGCACCAAGTGTGACTGTGTCAGAGTGATGGTGCGTGATGCTCTGTCCCTGGAGATTTGCAGGCCAAGATAGCGACGCAGCTCTCCAAGATCAGTGCAGGTGTGTCTCTTCAGCAGCTCGGCCTTCACGGAGGCCAGTGCGTCCTTGTCAGCAGAAGTGAAGACCAGTTCGTCTACGTAGACAAGGATGTAGAACGGAGACTGGCTGGAACGCACAAAAAGCGAGGGGTCAGCAGAGGACGGAAAGAAGTGCAGGTCTGCTAGCGTGGCACGCAGCGTATCGTGCCACTCGCAGGGAGCCTGGCGCAGGCCGTAGACCGGGCGCCTGAGAAGCCACTGGGTCCCAGGGGGGAAGGTACCAGTGAGGCCCTGTGGTTGGCACAGGTAGACCTGCTCGTGTAGGCTGCCCTGAAGAAAGGAAGTAGAGAAGTCGAGAGAGTGGAGCTCGTAGTCGCGCTGTGCTGCTATGTGTAGCAGCGCCCGAAGGGTAGTCATCTTCGGGGTCAGGGCAAAGGTCTGGAAGAAGTCAACCCCCTCACGCTCGCTGAAGCCTCTAGCCATGTAGCGTGCCTTGAAGACAGGCGGCTCTCCAGGGGTGCACTTCACCTTGAAGAGCCACCGACCATCGACTATGTTCACCCCAGGCGGGGGAACTGCGTCGACTTAAGTGCCAATGGACCTCCAAGATGCCATCTCCTGCTCCATGGCAGCTATCCACTAAGAGGCCCAAGGTCCGGAGGTGGCCTCAGCGTAGGTGCGAGGGGTCGGGATATCGAGGGTGTCTGGGTCACCCTCAGGGACTAGGAGCATGGAGCAGAGATGAGGAGCGGCCTCGGAAAGGAAAGCAAGCTCGTACTGCCTGTCCTCTAGAACGTCACTGCCAAGGGCAGGTGCACCCCCGACGGACGGAGGACGGGCAGGGTCAGAGAGTAGAGTGGTAGCGTAGTCAAGGCGGCGGGTAGAGGCGAAGTCAGCGACAGCAGCGACAAAGCGCGTCAAGGCGCGAGACAGGAACAGACGGGTCTGTAAAAAGAGACGCAAGAACTTGAGGGACAAGGGGACCAGCGGCACGGGGGTAGTTAGACAGCGGGGGAGGTGCAACAACAAGCGACGAGGGAGGAGGCGACTGGAGGAGGGGAGGACGAGACGAGTCGGAACAGAGCAACATAGGGTGGGAGCGCAGGACAGGAGAGACACGACGAGCACGTGAGGGACGGGGAGACCAGACGTGGGATGGAGGTGTAGGGTCAGGAGACATTGGAGGGAACACATAAGGGGAACGAGGAGGAAGACGGGCCGGAGACGAGTCCGGCGGCAGGAATACATGGCTGTAGACAGGAAGGTGAGAAGGTGGTGGGGGAGACACAGGCGAGCGGTCAGGGGAGGGAAGGCCGAGCAGGCGAAGAGCAGAGACCGGCGACGACAGCTGCGGCGGCTGCTGCGGCGGCTGGTGCTCGACCCTCGGACCGGCAGGGGCACGACGACCGCCGGGAGAACAGTCAACGGCAATCACCCCCAGAACCAACACCCCCAGAGCGAGAACCCCCTCCAGCACCAGCGGCACCCCCAGGCCCATTGGGACAGACCACGCAAGGAGCCGCAGGACGAAAACCCTCCTCAAGGCCAGCACCCCCACAGGCCAAGAGCGGCAGCGGCGGCGGCGGCGGCGGCGGCGGCGGCGACGGTTGCGATGGTGACAGTGGGGGCGGAGACACCGGGGAAGGGGGACGCGGCAAGGACGGGCCGGGGGGACCTCCAGAGTCAGCAGACTCCTCAACGGGGACAACTGACGGGAGGGGAGTGACATGAGAGACACCAGACAGGGCAGGACGAGGCGGGAGGGGAGGAGGGGCTATCGGGGGAGAGGGAGCAAGGAACAGGGGGGGGGGGAACTGGGAGACCTCGGTGAGGGAAGCGACGGTAGAAGGAGACAGACTCGTCAAAGGTGACGTCACAAGAGTGTAGGAAGCGGTGAGACTGCGGGTGGTAGAAAAGCCAGTCAGACGAGTCCAGGGGGAAACCGAGGAAGACACAAGGGACAGTGCGGGCAGTGAGCTTGTCCGTGCCAGAGGCAAAAACGTGAGCAAGGCAACCCCAGACGTGGAACGCTAACGCGTCACCGGGGGACCCGGTCCAAAGGAGGGCCGACGAAACCTGAGGCCTCTGGGAGCGTGGCCACAAGTTAAGCTGGTGAGCAGCGTAGCGAACAGTGAACGGCCACAGAAAATTAGGGGCATTGACATGAATCATGGAGGTGCGAGCAACCTCCATGACCAAGCCGATGCGGCCCTCAGCAACCCCATTCTGCTGTGGCGAGTGCGGCAAGGTATACAACTGGGTGATGCCCTCCGCACAACAGAACTGTCCAAGCCGACCTGAGGCGAACTCGCCGCCACGGTCAGAGTGGTGACACAACACGGGGAGACCACAGAGAAGACGCGCAGCGACAACCCACGGGAGAAGAACGTCGGGCACGTCGGCCTTCCGCTCCAGGGGAAACACCGTGGTGTAGCGCGTGTAGTCGTCGACGAGCACAAGAAAGTAGCGCTCACTGTGCGGTCCGGGGACGGGGGCTGGGCCCCAAACGTCCACGTGTAGGGTCTGGAGGGGAGCAGTGGCAGGGCGAAGTGAGGAGGAGTGAGGGGCACGGCGAAGCCGGCCCCCGATGCAAGGCGTGCACGGTGGCGCAGTTGAGGGGAGAAGGGTAGGGAGCGACTCGGGGAGGCCCAAGACAAGACCGTTCTGAGACATGTGACGCAGACGCGGGAGAGTAGGGTGACCTAAGCGGTGGTGCCACAAATGGCATGGGTGAGTGAGGGACCGACACGAGCAAGCTGCAACGACCTGGGAGGACGCACCAACCCGGGGGGAAGCGGTGTGGAGGGTAAACAGACCGGACACCGGGTCCCGGGGGAACGTTGCAAGGGGGGAACCTGAGACAGCCTCGGTACAGACAGCGAACCGCTCGTGCCCAGGGAACGTAGTGGTGACGCCGAGGTCATAAAGACAGCCGACACCAACAAGGTTCCTGGAGAACGAGGGAACTTGGAGGCCTATAAGAGAGCCCGAGGGAAAAGCTGGACAGGGAAGGGAAGTGGAGCTGCGAGCGACGACAGGACCCGCAGAGGGGTCAGTGGGAGCGACAACAACAGGCGCAGCAAGCGGCGGGAGCGTAGAGCGGTCGCGGAAGAAACAGGCAGAAGCACCGGAGTCGAGAGTGAACGACAGCGAGGCAGTAGCGGAGGCCGGGAACGGAGCCGCTGCAGAAACTAGGCTAGGCAAACTAGGAATTCCACGCCTGACGCAGCAGGGGAGGCTGAGCTACACAAGGGTGCTACGCCTAAACTAGAATACACAGGGTAATAAGATCCAGCAACACTAGAAGCGTCAGCATACAAGGCATGCAAAGCAGCACCTATCTGATCCATATCTAGCTCAAAGATCGGCACGCCCTGGCGAAGCAGGCTGTGCCAGTCGGGGAGGTCCCGGGCCAGGCCAAAGCGACGACGAAAGAGATCGTCAAGGTGGCGGAAACAACAGGCGGTCGGGTGCGGGCGGCGGCACAGAGTGCCGCGGAGAGGCCCGGTCTGAAGCTCGTACTGGCAGGTCACACCAACGGAGCTGCCGGTAGACGCCAAGCTGCGCAGGCCGCCACCACGGCCTCCACCTACGGAAGTGCCGGGCCAACCCGGGGGGAGACGAGCCCATGGCGGGGGCTGGGACGGCTGCTGCGACGACTGCGACTGTTGCGACGGGAGCTGCGGCTGCTCCTGCTGCTGGGGTGACAGCGGCTGCTCCCTACTAGCTGCTGCAGTCCCCTCAGTAGAACCACTGTCCCCGTCACAACCACTACTACCACCAGCTCCACCACCACGCTTTGGCTGGCGCCCACGACCGGCGCGGCGCGAGCATTGCTGCGGGTGCCCCGCAGCTGCAGTCTCGGTCAGAGGGGTCGCACCGGCGACCGCAGCCGAAATGTCAGTAAACGTGCACTGGGAGGGGGCACAGCCGTGAAAGATAGAGACTGCCGTCGCACTGCTCGACTGAGCGATAGTGCGCTGGCAAGTATGATCTCTGTCAGAGTGGTGATAAAGGCTGTCAGGGTGAGATCACCCGGGTGCTGGCTAAGGATGTGGTCGCGTGCACTAGCAAGGCGGTCAAGTAGGCGCATAGCGATAAAGTAGAGGGTCATGTAGAAGGGGGGAGGGAGTGCAGTGAGCTGGGCAGCAGTGCTAGAAGTGCGGTAGCGAGACTCTAGGGCTCGCAAGTGAGTGGCAAGGTCAGCAACAGTAGGGAAGGAAGCAAGGTCTGGGAAAAGCATAGGGAAGAGCAGGCGACCTGCAGTAGCGGAGGCAAGCGTAGAATAGCAAGCAACAATTGCATCTAAGTAAGCCTTGGCTGTATCAGCTATAGAGAAACGCGAACGCTCAGACACAGGGAGGGCGTGACTAATAGCAACTTGAGCAACTGCATTGCGAGAGTCCCAGATGGCACAGGCAAGTGCAGTAGCAGAGAAAGCCTCACGCTCAGCAGAGGTGGGGTTAGCAAGGAGGGGAGTAGGCGCAGGGGGGCGGGGGAGCAAGCCATCAGCATGGACAACCAAGGAGTGCCCATCCTGGCACTGACCTGTGAGTTGACGGCGGAGATCGGACAGCCAGGCGGCGAAGTCAACCACGTGGCCCTCCGCGTCCAGGCAGAGTACGAAGTCAGCCGTAGTGCAGGGTCAGCGATACAGGGACACAGCGGCACAGCTCCACAGGACACAGCAGCACAGCTCCAGGTGGACATCTGCAAGACGCTCCAGCGCGGGCAAGCAGAAGACACGGGGACGGAGACTCGAGGAATCGTGCCGAGCAGAAGACACGGGGCCGCAGGAGCCGGGCGGGCACTGGGAGCTGCGGGCCGCAGGAGCCGGGCGGGCGTATCGGGGCCGGGCGGGCGTATCGGGGCCGGGCTGGCGCTAGGAGGGGCTGAGCGGGCGCAAGGAGGAGCTGGGCTGACGCTAGGAGGGGCCACGCGGGCACTGGGAGTCGGGCGGGCGCTACGGGGCCGGGCTAGTGATGGGAGGGGCCAAGGGGCCGGGCAGGCGCTAGGATGGGCCGGGCGGGCGCTAGGAGAGGCCGGGCAGGCGCTAGGAGGGGCCGGGCAGGCGCTAGGAGGGGCCGGGCGGGCGCTAGGAGGGGTCGGGCAGGTGCTAGGAGGGGCCGGACGGGCGCTGTGGGACGGGCGGGCGCAACGGGCCGGGGTGGTGCGGCGGGCCGGGCGGGCACGACAGGCGGGTGCTACGGGCCGGGCGGGGGCGACGGGCCGGGCGAGCGCGAAGGGCCGGGCGGGAGCGACAGGCCGGACGGCCGCTAAGGGGCGGGCGGGCGCTACAGGGCGAGCGGGTGCTAAGGACCGGGCTGGCGCTACAGGCTGATCGTCTAGATAAGCCATCAGATTTCGTCTGAAAGTTCAGACAAGGTGTAGACTTTCATCAGAGAATTCAGACAGCGCGTAATTTTTTGTCTGAGACTCTGAGACATCGTCCCCCCATCCCTCCCCACCCCCCCACCACAACGGAGATTTTTTTGGCTAAGTCCTCGACTGCCAGATACATTCCCCCCACACCCCTAGAATATCTAGATTTTCCGACTAAGTGCCCCACACAAGAGATATTCTTCCACACACCCCTCGTAACAACAAAATTTCGGTTAAGTCTCCCACACTAGAGTCATTCATCAACACACCACACGCAACCCAAAAAATTCGGCTAAGTCCCTAGTTGCGCGATACATTCCCCCACACACCCCTCACATCCTGGTTTTTCCGGCTAAGTCCCTGCTACCTTGCTTCCACATTGTTTTTTCTGCTTCGTCGCTTGACTGGACTGGGGGTGAGGCGGAAGGAACCCTAAACTTGCTGGGCAAAGAGAGGGGGCTGCCTGCACGTGACACTTCACGCCACCTGCGAGTGTTCCTGCCAGAATCCAAGCCTCAACCAATTAGAGTGTTTTCCTACGTCCTCTTCACAGGCCTGCCTGTTCCTAAACTCGCACGCTTCAGTGCCGTGCAATGACTGTTGCGCTCTTCTGCGTGGTTCAGACGGACGAGGTTCAGGGCGTGTGTTAGACTTTGCAGGCGCACATTTTCCAGAGAGGCGCTGGTCTCTACAGTTCGATTATGACCCGAGCAGAATCAAAGCGGTTGAGAATGTGATACTAAAACAAAGTGAGCTTGACAGGAAAACCTTCGAGCGCGCTCCCAGTCGAGGACCGAGTCTGGGAATTGGGTAACCTGGGAAGAGGTTCATAAGAAAATGCTCTTAGCAGGAAATGAACAAATCGAGGTCGAAATTACGAGTGACGAAGATTCTTGCGAAAAAATCTTGTCTGAATTTCAAGACCAGTGTAAAATTTTCGTATGAAATCTCAAACTCCTTGGAAATTTTGTCTGATGGTCAGACCAAATTTTGAAACCCCGTCTGATTCTTAGACAGCCTTAAATCCTAGCTGAAACCCTGATCACGTACTACGAGTCCCATCGAGCACACGTGCCAAGTTTTTTGGGATTCACTCTTTCAATATGGCTCACAATCCGGCAGAGCTCACGTGGAACTATCTCGAAGCCCTCTACCAATCTCGCGACTCCATGATCCAGAGCCGACTAATCAAGCAACTCACCTTGGAAAGAGTGACTCCTGGCAAGAAGGCAACAACTTACATCAATTGCTGGCCCATCCTTTGCGACTACTCCAAAGCCATATTCGCCACTACCATCCTCAATGGCCTCGGTCCAGAGTGGAGACACACACACACACTCTCTCTCTCTCTCTCTCTCTCTCTCTCTCTCTCTCTCTCTCTCTCTCTCTCTCTCTCTCTCTTTCTCTCTCTCTCATGCAAACACAAGGCATTATCGCGGAAACACACCTCTATGCCACTATCCTCGCGAGAGGATCATCTTCTACTCTCACCCGAAGGACGACGTCCGATGCAAACAAAACCGTCCCTAACTATTTTGCACTCATTGCAAGAAGACTGGACACAACCTTGCTTACTGCTGTTCCGCACGTCCTTGCGGATGACTCAAACACCAGCAACGTGGTAATAAGGTCACATTTCAATACAGCGAGTGCTCACGCCACGATTGTTTGCCACGACACCATGGTAAGCCTTCACGCCCCTCGGAATCACCTCCTCCGCACTACACACTAGGCGGACTGTCAAGGGGAGCTCCTTCCTAGCGACCTTCCCAGCCCACTCAAGGTTATGTTCCACTACGGCACTCCCGTGTTCTCAACTGCATGGCGCAAGCTCGGCGCCTTCGTTACAGGAGCTGCTACTGGACAACAAAACTCCCTACGATCACGAGGGAGATGCCGAGGGATGAATGTGACAAAAATGAAGCAAAGAAAGATAGTGATCCGACAAGTACTCTAAACATAACCCCCCCCTCTCAATTGGGAGCTTTCACATACCCGAAATCACCCCCAGCATATGCATGCATGCGCTACAAAGGCTTCAATGCGAAAGAACAAGAACCTGAAATACGCTACTTCATCTCCCCTGCTCTATCCAACCTAGTGCGCCGTCCCATCAGCAACTTCAACAACTTTTGACTATTGATGCGGACAGAAAATTGTGTGTGGAGCTGCTCTGTCGACCTCGAGAGCAAGGGGGAGAGCGCACTCCCCTGAGGTCTGAGAGCTCTCCGCCCCATTCGTCGCTGTAGTGCGAGCGTGGCCTTATTGCGTACGCTATCGCATGCTATTAGATGCTGTCTTCCATCCATCCCACATTTCAATGTTACTTGTGTGACGTTCTTGTGCAAAAGAATTGATCCGTGGTGGGTTTGATTTGAATTTAGCACTTCTTTATGGATAACTTCATAACGAACAAAGAATCGTTCCAATTTGAGCAAGATTGAAATCGTATGAGCAATCGAAGTGCAGATGCCTATGTTTTATCGTTGTCGCATAGGACCATTGTTTATCACTCTATTGCGCATACAACAATGGCTGGAGTCAACCAAGCTAGGTTCGCAAATTGGCTAGAACCAACCAAACTATTTTGAGGGATTGGTTAGAATTGGAAGGGGGCAAATGCCAAATTTAGGTTTCTATTTTGGTCCTCTTCATTAGTGGATGGGGACCCTCTTAAGACCTTCCCTCTCATTTAATTCTTTCTCTCCAACCTCCGTAAAATTTCTCTAAATCATGGTGAGAATCACATATATTTCAATTTGAGCTTTGGCTTGTGAATTAGTTTTTCTACTATGGCAACCTTCCTACACTACTATGATTGTGTCTAAAAAAAACAACACCACTCTGATTAATCTAATAGAGTTGTGTAGCCAGCGTTGGGGGCTACATTAGGTTTGAAAGTAGGAATGTATTAGCAGGTAGCTTTTTAGACACACCACTTAACAAACGCACCTCTAATCAGACGTGCACAGAACTGTACAGTGCAATTTTGACATAAGCTATTTTAATGTAGTAACAGCGCAATACACGTCTTAGTCTGCCAACTCAATGAGGGACAAAATTAATGTCCTTAGAAAAATAGACTTTCATATGGATTTATTTTGGCTCCCTGACTCCATTTGTACTTCATCCATATTCGAACACTCATAGACATATTGTAATCCCTCGGATATATGCAATATAACTTTCACAGGACATGCCTTTACAATCGCTAGGTGCTTATAATCAAATAGATTGCAAATATGCTGGTGCTAATAAAACGATTTTACAGAATTTAGAAGCACGATACCATCGATTTGTTGTTGATTAGTTTTATTACAAAGGGGAACATATAGATAAATTGCGTTCAAAGTTTTGGTGAAGCACCAGCAAGCACAACACTGCACGAATATTGTCTGGCGGTCGAATCAGAAGGTTGGTTGGCGCGAAGCTGTGCCAGCACCTTAGGGCAGGGGTCATGTATGTTATAATAAAAGGCACGAATTTGGATACATCTAGCACTGTATACCAGCACCTAGGGGCTTGTTTCAGCCCATAAATCGCCTTGTTGAGTCTGCATACTTGACCACTCCCATCGTCACACCCCACATGCTGTTTCATGTAGATTTTTTCCTCTACTATGTCCAAGGCGGTTACTATGTCCATCTGCACCACATAGAACTTGCCGATGGGAGTAACCGCCACATGGGGAATAAGACTTGGACCCTCACCAATCTGCCACCGGGAAGGAAGGCGTCAGACTGAACTTGGGTGATGAGGAACAAAACTAATGCGGATGGGCGGTTGGAAAGAAGGATTTCGGGTCCCTTGATCCTCAACCCCTTGACCATCCTTGGATCGGCGATCCCTTTCTTTATGGCTTCCTTCATTCGTAGGCCTCTCCACTCCTCCATCCATTACTTTCAGAATCCCATAATAATTGAATAGGAGCTCCAATCGTCTCCAGAGAACTCAAGATTGAACGCCTCAACCTCATCCTTGGCCGGGTTGAAATGAAACTTCCACCAATAACACCTCTTCCCACCTCCCCAGCGCCCCTTACGCCGTCGCTGCTATTTGGATATGATGGAATCGCACCTCCATTCGTCATCCTGGCCTAGGAATCCTAAAGAACTACTCTGATGCCATTTGTTACAACGAAATGCATGAATTTGGATACTTCTTGCCTTGATGCACCCAAAAACATTGAAATGCTTGGAATCTGATTCCGTTCTAAACACCGTGCACGATTCATGACAGCTTTAGTGATGAAACTTGTGCAGCATGTAACTATGTCCATCAGCTTCCAATGCCATAAGCCTTAATCTAAGCACGGAGCAGGGAATGGCGACCTAAAGCGTAGAGCTGATATGAGAGAACTCTTAAGGGGTTTGGATCATCTCAGGACTCAGAGAAAGTTGAGTCCTAAGGGAGAAAGGCATGAGAGGGATGGAAAAACGCCATGGGATAGTCAGTATAGCTGACTTACTTGGACATTCCCTTCTAGGACTTATGGCTAGCAACAGCCGAGGAATGTTGCCATGAGTCAGCAGATTTTCCCACTTGCACCCTCGAACAAAGAAACATGGCAATGGAAGTGCAAGTTACAGTGCATGCCAACTATGAAACATTCACATATGGCGAGCTGTAAAATGCTACTTTGATGCCTGGTTCCCTTGAAACTTGGTCAATACCTGCATAGCACAGCAAAAAACGAGCTGACCGACTGGAGCCACGTTGGATCACTGTGGGCAAGGTTACACCCAAAATGGTGTACCTGGGTGTTACACACAAATGTGTGTATCACACACTTCCAAGTCTTAAACCAAAGCAAACGAGCTACATTGTATGTGATTGCCAAACTCATGAACCTTCCCAACTCCTCTGGAAGTTTGAGGAGTTGCTGTAGATTCTTGAGTGCCGCTGCCCACAAATTTCCAGAACCTGAGCAGACCCGAATGGGAATGCTATGACCACAGGTATAACCACGAGGACCATGCACCATGCAAATCCGCGTCGGAACACTATGCTTGGTATTTTTTTCAAAGAATATGGATAGGAATAAAAGTTCCTCGGCTGCCTGTAGAAGTGGTAGAGGTTCCTTTGCCACTTGGTCCTCTATGAGGAGAAGATGCTGCAAGGGATCTTTCCTCGGAGAAGAACTCCGGCCGCCTTTGGAGAGGGGGTTTTAGTGTTCCCTCTTAATTTGGTTATTATGTCTTGATGCCTTCCCTTTGTGGTCTCAACCCCTCCCAGCTGCGGGAACCATGGCTGGCTTGCCCTGCTCAAGCATGGCAGTTCTGTTTGGAGGACTTGCCCATGCCACACGTGTGAGACAGCCTAGTAATGCTGAACTCTATTCCTCGCCTGACGCTCCACCTCCTCCGAACCCTCTTGCACTGCCTGCACCTCCTGCTCCTCCCGCTCCGAAGTTCTTGTTTGAAGCTTTGGTTCTGATGCTTATCCTTGCCCCACCTGCATCTGCCAACAACGATTAGACAAGTCGCGGGAGTCCCTACGGAAGGTGACCGGGGAATTTTCTTAGGGTGACGAGTCGCTGGAACCTAGTGATGACCCTGAGGGAAGAGGAGTATTGGTCATGCGAGCCTGCCCCCATTACTCCAAGCACTAGCCGATGATGAGGAAGTGGAAGTTTTACATTGCAAAGGAGAAGCTCTAATGGATCAAGTGTGTGCGCGAGGCTGGTGTTCTCAACGAAACAGCACGGAATTCCGTATGCAAGCAGCTCTACGCCTGGCAAAAGTAGGGAAAGCTGAAGGGCACTGCGGGGTGCCGCAAGAGGCTGCACGGGCATGGCATAAGCTCGCGGTACAAAGACATGGAAATGGAGGTGTATGTGCGTGTTCTTGCCACTCGCACCCAAGGTTCAGTCGTCCCCATCAGCAAGCTGCAGACTTGGTCGTGGGATGCGATGAAGGTGCTTCATCCAACCTCTCTGTGGACGGGCTTGTACTGCTGGATGGAGTGGTTGAGGGCATGCTATCTCTCCATTCGTGCCAAGATCAAAGTCTTTTAGAAAATGATTGAAGTCTGGTTCATGGCTTTTTTCTTTGCCTTGCTTCTACTTTTGCATTCAGCAAGGCTCCATCTAGCCACCTATACCATGCCTCCAGCTGTTTGCAGACCCACCAGACCAGAGATGCACCAGAGGTCACTGTGGTTAGAGATGCAGACGGAGAACACATTCAACGAAATCGTCACGAATCCCGCCACACTTTGAATCGCGCCACCGTAATGCTAGTGGACACGGCGGCCGGAGATAGGTTGTAGTCGTGGGTATCAAACGGACAACTTTCTGCCAGGTGTGTTTCTCTTTAGAAAGACAAATAACATCATATGCTCTTAACGGGCAAATTTACCATCACATGCTTTTATGTAACCAGCAATAACATTTCATGTTATTTTCTCATATCGCACAGATGTCGTGGCTGCTGCCCAACCCAATGGTTGGATGGACGCTGATGGGGTTATGCAATGGCTTGAGGAGGCTGCTAAACCACTGTGCCAGCCGCTCTCTGCACTACTCATCCTTGTCTTGTATTGTGGCCAAGTGAAGGACAGGTGTATTCCTGGCCGGGTGTGCGTTTGAAGTGCAGCCACTGGAGGTGCATCAACCGTTGTTCAAGGCCTCTGTGCAGCAGCAGTATCAAGCATGGCTCGAGATTGAGGGCATTAACAGCTAAACAGCAAAGGGTAAGTGCCATCATTCCAAGACGTGAGTGTACAGCCTGAATGTGACTGGATAGGAGTACAGAGCACAGCTGCGATAACCTGTTTAATATGCAGGAAAGCTAAAGAAATCACCTCCTGAATAGACTCTCAAGTGGATATCAAAGGCCTGGAACTCTGACCCCCCGAGACATATTCAAAAAGGCATTAAAGGCGTGCAGCATCAGCAATGCCTTGGACGGTAGTGAAAACTACCTGTGCAAGCAGCACAGGAGTAAGAAGCCATAGACTGAAGTGGCAGATGGGTTTGTGTCAGAGAATGGTGCTGCAGCTGGTGAGGAAGCTGATCCTGAGCCTGAGTAGGTGTAGGAGGTTATGATAGAATCCTAAGCTCAGATTTCTAGCTTAGGAGCTTTGTTGTAGAACTTAAGGTTTACTTTATGTAGGTTAACAATTGCATGATAACATTTGAACAGTGAATTTATTGGACAACTGTGCATTGTAACAAAAACATTTGGAAAGGGGGGGAGGGGGGGGGTTATAGGAAATAACCTCAGAAATAAAGGTGCACTAATAATCAAATTATGCTGGAAGCCAAATAACACTCTATAGGCATGATAGCGCCAATTAATGGCAGCGCCTACTGTATATCCTGGGGTTTATCGTAAGATGCCAAATATTGTCAAGTGGGCAGAGAAATATAAAACCCTGAAAATTGGGCTCAAGAAAGATGACGAACTGAAGTTTGGACAACATCCGAAGTTTGGAAAACAGATGTGGTTCCTCATGCTACGCACCTACTTCCCCTGGTAAAAACTAACTCGGTAGTTTCTTTCACAGATTATCAAATTGTTGATGTCGAGATCTAAACATAAGTGTGTACTGTGACAGCAGTATATTCCAGCAAGTGGAGAGGACGTGGCCGGGTCTCTCCCCCGAGTCTTCAGAGCAGTTTCTTAAGAAATTGGGTCGGATTGGGGTCTGCATAATTATTCAACCTGCAAAAGCACGAGACCTCCATGCCAAAAAAAGGCATACCACTTTTGCTGTCCAAACTTTGGATGTCATTCAAACTTCTGAACGCGACCAAATGCTACATTCTATTCCAAAGCCAATACCAGAAAACCCCATCAGTAAATTCTAAACCCGAAACAGCAACTTGTCCATCATGACCACTCCTCACGTAAAAATACTCAGATGAATAAGAGTAGTCAGTGAGATCATGAGCGTGTCCGGCATACCATATTCCCCCGTAAAAAGCACCCAACAGAATTAAACTTCACCAAGTAGCTTGAGCGGGGATTGTTTAATTAAACTCGATCAACACAACAACATACGTTGGGGCGTGAAAACATTTGAACACCCCCGTGCTGCCTAGAATCTTCATTTTGACAAGAAACACAAAAAAATGCAATGCGTAGATGCATGCTGCTGTTCTTTTCCCCCCCTTCTACTGTGACATGGGCATGAATGAACATCAGAGCGGGTAGCGAAAACGAGCTGGTAGCCACCAAGTCATGGGTATGTAGGCAGGTGAACCACATTTTCCCGAAAACCACAAAGAAAAAAACATAGAAATCCAAAGATCGCTTCTCTACTTTTGCGCGTCCTGCCAAAACAAATGTGTGGTGCCTCCCACTGATTGGGAATGTAATGTTTGACTTGCGTGGTTCCAAAGGG
Organism: Closterium sp. NIES-67; assembly: GCA_027943415.1. Lineage (NCBI taxonomy): Eukaryota > Viridiplantae > Streptophyta > Zygnematophyceae > Desmidiales > Closteriaceae > Closterium > Closterium sp. NIES-67. Next base: position 741,781 of record BQMB01002222.1, on the reverse strand, counting down.
AAACGAGATTCATCATGACACAAGCTAATTGGCTATTCTGCCAGCATCCTCATTGATTCTGCGTGTTCAGTGACGATGTGGCATGCAGATGGGCCACATCGTCAAGTACACAATGAGGTGACCAAAAGTACGTATCTGACTCAAATGAATGTAGTGAAACATGCACACATGAATTGCAAATGAAAAATCCATATGCACATTCCTTAGTGCCTGGGTGTTATAACTTTTGTGCCATTAATTACACCCATCCCAAAAATTTCATGCCTTTTTTTTACCATCGTAGGGTTTTTTATGCTGAGGATTACGGTATGTTCAGCCCTGTTGGAAATGAGGAGCTCCGGACTTAATATTTCAGAATTATCACGGGTTATACAACACGCAAGTAAGACAACATGAAGGACAAGACGAGTCAGCCGTGCTACAGTTACCGTCGCCAGTTTCAACATTACAAGACAACGCAAGACATGGCGCCATCTAAGGATGTAGGGTCATCTATTGGATTCCCAGGCATCAAACCGTTTGCAGCTCCAGTCTCTAAGACAAAATGAGGCAGCCGTGATTCAAGACGCAACAAGAGGGGCACCCACAAATCAGGTGGCTCCCTTTTCGGGCTTTGATATGATTGTCATGGAAAAGTTCTTCTCCTTCATGTCGCACTTTGAGCAGCAACCTTTAGCACATGCTCAGTCAGTCAACGGTGGCGTCAACAACGGCATGGCACCCATGAGCATTGATAGTTATCGTACACAAAGGGCAATCAGTAGCTCGTTTGGTACCCATCTTATAAGTCATCGCCAGGCTCCTTCAGCTTCCTGACGACTCGACAACTAGCCACACCAGCTGCAACAGACAACACACCAAGTTAAATTTTGCAGCTGCAAGCTCAGTTCACAAACATACTGAAGCGGCAGAAATCATTCCCATTCAACGACAACGACTTCTACACCTCGAGCTTCGAGTTCGAGCTCTTCACGGGTACCTCAAAGTACCTGGAAAATGGAACTGCAAGGAAGAAGGAGCAGTATACTTATCAGTCGCCAATGGCGTACACCATCCTTCTCCGCAACCTGTAGCCAACCAAGTGACGAAGTATCAGGACATACAGAGGATATAGAAATTCAGCAACGCTATCACATTGTCATCTCAAGAGCATGTACCAAGCGTCAGATAGTGTGACACAATAGACAATAATCATGATGCAATCCGGGGAAAAGGCAATGGCTTACGCACTGAGTAGCAGGACATGGATTTATTTGGGGAAATTATACGCTGGGTAACTCTTACTTCTTGTTTCCCCGATTCAGTCACTCTTTTCTCATCTCGGTCAATGTTTTATCGAGTTGAAAACAGCAGCGTCTAACCTTTTGTTCAGTTTGATGCCGCATGGCAAAATATTTCGACACGTGTTCGAAAATGGTGAAATCCCAGAGAATAGGAAGACTACTCGTAGTGACTAACAAATAGAAACTTTATCTGAAAACAACATTCGATTTCACTCACATTCAAATTTCGCAGTAGATTATATTCGTGTGGACTGACTTAGCCAAGTGTTGTCTTCTTGTGGCTAGAAACATTGAGCAGACGAAGTGCACACAAATTGCACAACCAAACGTGTGCGAATTTACTGGTTGTTACAAAAATCCCCCAATGGAAAAACATAATTTTCCTTGCAGAAATCTATCAAGCCATTATTCAAGGTGTAAACTAGTTATGTCACTATTTCGGACGATTTGTTTTTCGGGATGCCCACAAAACTCAAACCCATCGGAGCCCGCATGCGACTCGCGGTGGCATTAATCCCAAACTCGCTGCTTTGTGCGTCTTTAGGGTTGATGCCACCCCAAGTCAATATCGGGCTGCTGCGGGTTTTATTTTGTTTCAGGCTGCCCTAATCGACATGTCTGTATCTCAATAACGCGTCGAGGAGCTGTGCGCGAATGTAAACGGGGACAGAATCCTCTACGAGCTATGAAGTTTTCTCTTCAAAGTTTGGGCGTTAAGTATTTATCTCTCGATGTTTTTGAGACATCGCATTTCTGGGACACCTGTAAAAAGATTTTGCCATGCGCATCAAACTGAACAAGAGTTGACGCTGCTGATTTCGACTCGATAAAACATTGGCTGAGATGAGAAAAGAGTGACTGAATCGGGGAAATGAAGAGTAAGACTTACTCAGCGTATAATTTCCCATTTATTTGAGGAAAGAAACGCAAGGAATCCATGTTAGCAGATCGCATTTTACATGTATGGCCACCCCCAAGGCCAACATTCCAAACGAATCTACCTCCATCTCTGCCACACTTCTGGCCATTCCCGGATGAATTTTCCAAGGCAGCAACAGTAGGAGCCGCCTCGACCACTTCATCCTTCCAGTCCTCAAGTCGCTTCAACCCAGCAATGTCCTCAGCCATCCTCATCGCAACCTATACAAGGAACATGCTACATGGTCAGTTACATGGCATGAACCGGTTCCTGCATAACGGAATCCTCACCTGCTTATGCTGCTGACGATGTTCCACTGGCGCTGAACCTTAATCGTCTTCAGCTCAATCCCAAGTACGCCAAAATCGCTCGTGAAGAACCATCCGGGCACGACACTTGGATGCTAAACAGCTGCTGTGGCCAGCACATGTGCTCTTCCGCTTGCTTCGTCCAGCATGGATGCAGCCTGAGTCGCGAAGTTGTGATTATCGTCGCCAAAAATCAGAACATGCACACCACATGACAGGGCATGGTTCATTTACAATCTCTGGAAACCAACGTGGTGCTGCAGATGTCTCGCATACTAGTTTTCGATGACCTCATTTACAATCTCCTCAGCGTCAACGAACTGATGTCGATGGTCATTTACAAGGAATGCATTAGCAATGAAAGGGAGTTCAAGTTGTACCACTGAATAGGGGGGTTATACATCAGCAACAGCAACGCCATCGTATCGTACAACTTGGACGCATCCTTTTGAACTTGATCCCGACTTCACTCGGTGGCTTCTGGTACTCCCCCACGATTCTTGAAGCAGAACTCACATGAGCGTTAGCAGTCATACGCGAAGCCAAAACATAAACAGCAGAAGAGCACAGGGCAGTCTTGGAACCATAGGCTGGTCCTTCAATTGCTCCAAGTCCTCCTCCAGTCAAGCAGCCACCACCAACCAAAGCAGAGGAGCTGAAGCCAACAACTCGTGCTGTCCACCAGAGTGTCGCGACTGTTCCTACCTTTTACGCCAACTCCGACTTGTATCGGCGCTCTGCACGACACAAGGCAAGCGAAGACTTATGGCATCAGCGTCTCAGACATCCGGGAAACACGATGATGTACGACACCATACAAGCAGGCGTTCTCAACAAAGATGCTCTACTTCTACCCGACGGTTGAGAACTATGCAAGCCCACTGACACATGCTTCATCTGCCCTGAAGCCAACTTACCGCATTGGCTGTTTCTGTCGCATCACAACCCCAGCGCATCGGCCAGCACTCCGCTCGAGAAGGTGTACAGTGATATTCTGTACATATCTCGGGAAAAAGGCCGTCTGGACCTAGATTACGTCATCACATTCATCAACACAACAACATGCTACGCAGCGTTTGTTGCATGGCATGCCCAGGAAGAAATAGAATAAGACGTGAAACTGAAAAGCTTCCGGTAAGGCGGGGCCCTGGAATACTTTTGACAGTGCTCAACAGTTACTTAGCAGAAAGGGACATCAAGGGACTCATTTCTCTTTGCTACGCATATCAACAGCAGGGGGTAGCAGAAAGGATGAATATGACACTGCAGAACACTATGTGCAAGCTCTTGCATGGCATGCGCCTATCCAACTCAATGCGGCCCAAGGCAATGGACCACGTTGTGCTGCTGCACAACTTGCCGTCATCAAGATCGTTGCTGAACAACACACCACTGCACCTGTTGTGAACAGTAAAGCTGGGCATCACAGAACTTCTAAGCTAGGTTTTTTTTTGTGCATGGTACAGTGCTGTCCATACACTATAAGAGCTGGACAATTTTCGGAGCTGGACAATTTTCGGATCTGGACAATTTTCGGATCTGGACAATTTTCGTAGCAGGCAAAATGGGGAATGCCCCTCGGCATTGGAAAAAAACATCAAGCATGAAGTATTTTCGACATGAATGACAAAACCAAGATGGCAGCTTGCGACTTTATCTTCTATAAAAGCTCATCATGCATTACTTGGACAACATTGCATCAATTCAAGTTCCTAGTGGTGGCTTCAATACGAAATGCGCATTTCCCTCAAGAACGAAGGAAGCATACTTGGCCTTGCAGAATATTCCAGGAGCTTTGAAAGCAGACGGAACTCTGCCTTACTATTCCATCACTATCCCAGTGGACAACAAGGACCCTCGCAAAAGCGCCAACGCAGAGGTGTATTATCATTCTGCGGACAATGGTTTTGTTACTTCACAAACAATCGACACCAACATTTCCGATCGTAACGGACCTAGATTCGTACCTGATCCTGAAGAGGGACCCAAAGATGCTTATTTCGAGGACCCAACCCTTCTCTGCTACACCACTAGCGGCTTGCAAATCCGTGGTCTGGTCGCCGCCATTCATACGCCGCTGCAGCCGCCACCAATCATCAAGCCTCCTACTGTGAAGAAAGCTCTGGAGGGGGAACGCAGAGAAAAATGGAAGGAGGCAATGGAAAAGGAGCTCAAAGCACTGCACAACAAGAACACCTGGACACTCGTCCCCATCGCAAAGGCAAAGGGCAAGACTATTATCTCTGGCAAATGGGTCTTTGAAGTGAAAACGAAAGTGGATGGGACCATTGAACGCTTCCATTCTCAATGGGTTGTGAGGGGATTCGACCAACAGTACGGACGTGACTTTACAGAGACCTTCGCTCATGTGAGCCGGCATACTTTCCTTTGGATTCTACTGGCCATTGCCGCCACTCAAAATCTTCCACTGCAACAGATCGACAACGCCAATGCCTTCCTTTACGCACCTGTCGACACCAAAATCTACGTGGGAACAGCCACATGCCTTCATCGACCACCCTACCCATATCTGCCAGCTCGTCAAATACCTTTTACAAGATCAAGCAAGCCCCTTGGCTTTGGCAGCAGCACCTCCACGCCCGCCTCATTTGCACTGCATTCACACAACTGCCCCACAGCCAGGGCATGTACTGCCTCACCCCCAATGAAGCCTACGTCCTACTGATCGTCTACATAGACAATCTTCTCTATATCGGCTAGACCACCACCATCATGGTGTGGTTTGAAGAGGACTTGACCCTGACAGTCTCCCCTACCATCACACCTCTGTATCAACATTCTCAATGACTCCGACGCGATCCACTTCTTCGCTTTAAAGTATGTTGAGACCCTCGCCAAGCGCTTCCACATCTCGTCGATGACCGTTTTGACCCTTTATCACTACGTCTGGCCACATCACGTGGCGGAAACTACCCCGCTCTCGCGTAAGGGCCTTTGTGAGTATCAACATCAGCTGAGCTGTCTGCTCTTCGCGGCCGTGACCAAACAACCAGACCTATCCTACTCGTCGAACCAGCTCGCTACGTACCTTAAGCGACCTCAAGGGGAGAATATGGAGGAACTAAAACGAGCGCTCCTCTATTTTGTCTCGACTCCCACGGCTGGCCTCATCTACCACAAGTCGATCTCCACTAAGACTGAGCTCATTGGATACGTCGATGCTGATCACGCCGGTAATGAAGACAACATGCCGGCGTGATCTCGTGGCAATCAGTAAAACAAGAGCTAATTGACCTCTAAAAAGTTCAAGCAGAATATACCGCTCTCTGCACAAAAATAAAGGAAGGAACCTACCTTTGTGAGCTGCTGGAAGAAGCAAAAATAGTGAAGTTACCAAGATTCTCCCTCTTCTGCAACAACCAAAATGCTATCAAGATTGCGGACAAAAGCAGTTTCGCAAATCACGCAACATCTCACGTTGCTACTTTTTTTTTGTGAACGACAAGATGGACTAGGGAAAACCCAAACTACGCTTCTTGACCAAGTAGCTGGCAAAGGAAAGGTTCGATTACTACATGCTGCTGACTGGACTGCAACATCTCACTAGCCTTGGACTCATCCAGAAATGGAGTGGAGTGTTGGAGATGAGGAACTTCGGAATTAGCATTTCAGGAGTATCACAGGTTACACAACACACGAGTAAGGCAACTTTGAGGACAAGACGAGTCAACTATGCTACATTACTTGTCGCCACTTGAGTTAGTCGACAAACACTTCAGCTGAAGTTAAGTCACACGAGACTTCAGCTGGAAAGAAATTGTTTGTCTAGAATAACGACGCACTATGTGCCTCGATATTTTAGCTGCTACACCAACACCTATATATTCATGTATGCTCTCTGCTCTTATGAAACACTTGTTCTCAGATACCAGTACAAGGACTCAAAGAATTCCGCTATGGAAACACCAAGCACTCTCAAGGACTTAGTCTCTTCCAAAGATCCCTGGGGAACTCAGCCCAATATGGTATGGGAGTGTTACAATGAAAGGCACAAATATGGATACATCTAGCCTTGATGCACCCAGAAACGTTGAAGTGCTTGGAATCCGATTCTGTTCTAAGCGATGTCGTGCACGATTCGTACTAGATTAAGTGTTGATATATAGACAGCGTATAGCTGTATCAGTCTGATTTCCAACGCCATAAAGCACGCCTTAATCTAAGCATGGAGCAGGGAATGGCGTCCAAAAACGTAGAGCTGGTATGAAAAACAAATTGTCATTACTAGCAAGGAAGAGGTGAGTCCATACAAGCATGAGAGACCTCTTAAGGGGTTTGGATCATCTCAGGAGCTCAGAGAAGGTTGAGACCTGAGGGAGAAAGGCATGAGAGGGATGGAAGAACGCCCTGCGCTAGTCAGCATAGCTGACTTACTTGGACATTCCCTGTTGGACTTATGGCTAGCAGCAGTAGAGGAATGTTGCCATGAGTCAGCAGATCTTCCCACTTGCACCCTCAAGCAAGCTGCTTCTGGGAAGCCCACATTTCTCAGTGGAGTGTAGCTGAGGTCCAATTGAAAACCTGTACTTCTTGTCCTGGTCCCCATCCCGGCACAGCTGGCTAGACATTAAAGAAAGATGACAATGGAAGTGCAAGCTACAGTGCATGCCAACTCTGCAATAGTCACATTTGGCGAGCTGTAAAATACTGCTCCGGTGCCTGGTTGTCTTGATACTTGGTGAACACCTGCAAACCACAGCATTTATCAAGCTGACTGAGTTAGAGCCACGTTGGATAACTGCAGATGAGGTTACACCCAAAATGGTGTACCTGGGTGTTACACACAAACGTGTGTACCACACACTTCCAAGTCTTAAACCAAAAAGCAAACGAGCTACATATGTTGTTGCCACACTCATGAACCTTCCCCAATAACTTTGGAAATTTGAGGGACTTCTATAGATGCCTGAGTGCCGCCGCCCACAAAATTCCAAAACCTGAGCAGACCCGTAGGGTGAATGGGAGTTCTATGACCACTGGTATAACAGGGTGCTGGTCAGAGACTACCCATTACAAAGTTCATTGTTTGAACTACTAACACCTACTGTGGTCACACACTTGCTCTGAAGCTTTTGAGTATCAAGGTTACAACACAACGCAAGACATGGCACCATATAAGGATGTAGGGTCATCCATTGGATTCCGAGGCATTAAACCGTTTACAACTCCAGTCTCTGAGACAGACCGAGGCAGCTGTGACTCAAGACGCAACAAGAGGAGCACCCACAAATCAGGTGGCTCCCTCTTCGAGCTTTGATCCGAATGTCATGGAGAAGTTATTCTCCTTCATGTCGCACTTTGAGCATCAACCGTCAGCACCTGCTCAGTAAGTCAGTGGTGGCATCCATAATGGCATGACGCCCATGAGCATTGATAAGTCATCATACACAAGGGGCAATCAGCAGCCCATTGAGTACCCATCTTATCAGTCATCGCCAGGCTCCTTCAGCTTCCTGCCGACTCGACAACCTGCAACACCAAATACAACAGACAACACACCTAGTGAGATTATGCAACTGCAAGCACAGTTCGAAAACACACTGAAGGTGCACACATTGTTGCCCTTCAACGGCCACGACTTCTATTCCTCGAGCTTTGAGTTCGAGGTTATGGTGGAAGGCACGTGGGTCTTGGGACTCTTCACGGGTTCCTGAAAGTACTTGGAAAAGGTAACCGCAGGGAGAAGGAACAGTATACTTATCAGTCGCTGATAAGTCCGCAAACATACTAAAGTTGTAGATGTCATTACCATTTAATGGCCACGACTTCTATACCCAGAGCTTTGAGTTCGAGCTCATGATGGAAGGCACATAGGTCGTGGGACTCGTTACAGGTACCTGCAAATACCCATAAACCGGAACGGTGAGGGAGAAAGAGCAGTATACTTATCAGTCGTTGATGGCCGCACTCAGCCCAATAAACCCCATGGCATTCCTGCCTGCAAAACTTCATGTACGCACAACATACCGTATTTCCCCGTATAAAGCACCAGCCAATATTAAGCTCCCTGGGTATCTTGAATAGGTATGGGTGTTTAATTTAAGTGGATCTACACAACACTAAACTTTCAGACGTGGAAACATTTGAACACCCCCCTGCTGCCTAGAATCTTCATTTTGACAAGGTACACAAAAACAAATACGGTGCTAGCTGTGTGCTGTCATTATTTTTTCTCTATCCTGCTATGCAATGCGTATGAACGTCAGAGCTAGTGGGGAAAACGAGCCGGTGGCTACCGCGAAGCTGGTATTTCGGTAGGAGAACTGAATCTGCTCGGACCGAAAAACCACGGAAAACATCGAAATCTGAAAGTTCACTTCTCGACTTTCGCACATCCAGTCAAAACAAACATGCGTTGCCTGCTACTATAGTGATGGGATTTGTGGTGTTTGTGGCGTTTTCGATTTCAAGGGAAAGCAAGATTCATCGTGGCACACTGATTAGCCGTTCTAACAACATCCTCTCTGACTAAGCGCCAGAGTGGCATGGAGATGGGCCACATCATCGGGTATGCGATGAGGACACCAGAAGATGTGTCTGACTGAAAACAAAGTGGTGGAAGAAGCACACTTTATTTCCAATTGAAAAAACCGTATGCAGATTCCATGGTTCCTGGGTGTTATATTTTTTGTAACCTAAATTTCACCTACCCCAAAATTGTCATGTATTTCTGTTACCACCAGAGGGTGTTTGTTACGGTGGATTACAGTATTTTTTTGGAACATTTGCGCCGAAAACAAAAGAGTAAAAAGTGACAATCACCGTCAACTAACAAATCTATATCTTAGTTAGGTTAGTTGTGTTTATATATCCTAGCTAGACCAGCTTTTAGAGAGTACAACAGTTTGTACTTGTATCCCCCCCTTCTCCCTTCCTAGTCAAATTTTCTCTCGCTACTTCAACATGGGGTCTAGAGCTAGGTTTAGGATCCCCCCTCACGCTTCAACCCTAGCACACGCCCTAGCCTAGCACGCCCTGCCTCTCGCCTCGCGCCTCATATCTCATCGCCACACCCCTAGCCTGGTGCGTTGCGCCCCGCCCCTCACCTCACGACCCCGTCGCTAGTCCTCCTCACTTGCTCGCCACGAGTGCCAGCCAGCTCGCCAGCTCGCCAGCGCCAGCCAGCGCCAGCCAGCTAGCCAGTGCCAGCCCACCAACACCAGCCAGCTAGCTCGTGCCAGCCAGCACCAGCCAATGCCAACCAGTGCCAACCAGCGCCAGAGCCAGCCCGCCAGCACCAGCCAGCTAGCTCATGCCAGCCAGCGCCAGCCAACGCCAGCCAGCACCAACGCCAGCCAGCACCAGCGCCAGCCGGCCAGTGCCAGCATGTGCCAGCCACCGCCAGCCACTAATAGCCAGCATCAGCGCCAGCTAGCTAGCGGCAGCCAGCCACCGCCCGCAGCCACCCACTGCCGCCATGGCCACTGCCACTGTTGCTGTCACCCGCTACTGCTTGCTGCCGCCCACTGCCGCTGCTGCTGCCGCTGCCACTGCCACTGCCGCAGCCACTGCCACAGCCGCAGCTGCAGCCGCTGCCGCCCGCTACCGCCCACTGCCGCCCGCTGCTGCTGTCACTGCAGCTGCCGCTGCCTCTGCAGCTGCCGCTGCCGCTGCAGCTGCCACTACTCCAGCGCCGCCCGCTGACTCCCGCTGCTGCCCACTGCCGCCCGCAGCCACTGCCGCTGCCGCCCACAGCCGCTGCCGCTGCCACTGCCGCTGCCACTGCCGCTGCTGCCCGCTGCCATCCATTGCCGCCCGCTGCTGCTGTCGCTGCGGCTGCCGCTGCAGCCCACTGCTGCCCGCTGCCCACCAGTTGCCAGCATGCTGCCCGCCGCAGCTAGCAGCCTGCTAGCCAGCCGCTTGCCGCCAGCAGCCGCCAACCGCTTGCCGCCAGCAGTCAGCCGCCTGCAGCCGGCCGCCAGCCACCAGCCGCCAGCATTCAGCCGCCAGCCGCCAGCTGTGCCGCTGCTAGCTGTCCAGCCGCCAGCCGCCACCAGCTGCCACTGCCTGCAAGCAGCTCGCTGCTGCCGTCACTAGCAGCCTCCCACTGCCGCCGCTAGCAGCTGCCATCCATGGCCTCCTACTGCCGTCTCCTGCACCTCGCCACTGCCGCCGCTGCTGCCACAGCCGCTGCCCCTCGCAGCCAGCTGCCACCATGGCGACCCCGCCTACCTCTGTCCTCCGCCTGGACGCCAAGGGTTGCATGCTTGGCTTCTCTGCCTGGCCGGTCGCCCTCTGCTGCCAGCTCATGTCTCTTTGCCAGGACGGCCAGGTCCTGGTGGCCCACACTTCGGGTACGTTGCCTGCCTCCCCAGAGCCCACCGCTCTTCCTGCTGACGAAACGTCCGAGCAGCGAGCGACGTATAAAACTGCCCTAGCTGCCCTCTCTGCGTGGTAGTCCCATAATGCAGCTGCAAAACTGGTAGTCACTAGGGCCCTTCCCTCGTACGAGCAGACTTGCTTTGAGACCCTAGAGACTACTACAGAAATCTAGGACGCAATTGTCAATCGCTACTCTACCCAGTCCTCTGCTGCCCTAGGTTATCTCCTACTGCCATTTATTTTCCCCAACCTAGCCTCATTCTCCACTGTTGCAGTCCTAGATGCACACTTGCACTCCCTTGAGGCTCGCTGGCCCAAGGACCAGCGCACCACCCACTTCCCGCCCGCCTACATGACCCTGCACCTCCTTGTCACTCACCTGCACGAGACACTCTCCTCGCAAAGCCCCTCATTACCCTCACTGTCGCTGAGTTTTCCACAGCCCTTAATACGGTTCAGTCGCGCCTCCATGCCATTGCTGACACTATTGGCACGGTGGTGGTCCTCATCTTCCAGGGCTGCTCTGCCTCCCAACTCCCTGTCTCTGCAGCCTCCGCCTCTGTTGTGGCGGTCACTGAGATTGCTGCAGCAGTCACCATGCCCGATCGCTCCTCGGGACAAAGGGGCAAGGGCAAAGGGGGCAAGGGTCGTGGGGCATCGGCAGCGGTGGGTGGAGGGGGTGCTGGGGTGGACGGATTGGTCGGTCCGACGGAGTTAGGGACTGCGCAGCAGCAGCATCAGCAACACAAATCGTGTCAGCAATAGCAGCAGCAGCGGCAACAGAATTCGCGCCAGCAGCAGCAGAAGCCGAGGTCGCAACACCAGCAGCAGCTGCAGTGTCGGCAGGGGCCCTGGGAGTGGTGGTCGTGGTGGTGACCGTGGAAGTTGAACCCCGGGACAGTCAATGCCCTGGGGGTCGTGTGGCTCTTCTGTGGGTCAAGGTGTTGGTGGTCCTGGAGGCGTTGTGACCTGCACGTACCAGCTGCTGACCAGCCGCCAGGCCGGCCAGGTCTGCGGGCGCACGGGCTACACCGCCGCCTGCTGCTACCACCGCCTAGACAACCTCTACCGCCACTAGTTTGGACCCCAGCAGCAGGTACCTTTGTGGCCTGCTTTGCTTCGTCGTCGTGTTCCGATCTTTGATCTCGATGTGATTCAGATAGAACATGCTATGTACTCTCTGTATGTTGGTAACTCTAGTGTTGTTGTTTGTAGTCTAGGATCCACTCCAGTGTGTAGTCTAGGATCCCTTGCTGCGTCAGGCGTAGACTCTCCTAGCGTTACCTCATTGGCTCGGGCGCTAGACTCTGACGCATCTCACTACTACTTCCGAGACATTACTGCTCTCACTCCTCTTCCTGCACCGGTACAAATCTACTTAGCAGACTCCCCAGCCACAATATTCTCACGCAGCACCATCGCTCTCCCCTATCCAGTTGTCCCCTGGCTCCCTCACATGTCTGCACATCCCTACGTTTGCCAGGAACCTAGTCGGTGTCAGTCATATCCAGTTCTGAGGAGTCACCACTACGTTTCTTGGCTACGAGATACGTGCAACTTGTACGAGCACAGCCACAGGCGCCCCTTTAGCCACTTTTGAGCGTGACCCGGCGTCCTGTCCCTTCACCCTGTACACAAATTCCCCGTCAGTTGCTGCGTCCACTAAGGTAGCCGCGTCGTCCCCCTATCGCTCCCTTGCCAACCCGGCCTTTCTGTGGCACCACCGCTTTGGTCGCCCTGTGCTCCCACGTCTTAGACACATGTTCCAGCACGGTCTAGTGACTGGTCTTCATGCATTGCTCCCAGCCCTGCTTGCGTCCGTCGCGCCCCCGTGCAACTCTTGCGTTGAGGGCCGGCAGCGCGTCGCTCCTCGCTCCTCCTCGTTTCCTCCCACCATATCCCAGCTACAAGCACTGCACATGGACGTTTGGGGCCCCGCCCAAGTCCATGGTCTTAGCAGGGAGCGCTTCCTCCTCATCGTTGTTGATGACTTCTCGTGCTTCACCATGGTGTTTCCGCTGGAGCGGAAGGCCGACGTGCCTGATGCTCTTATCCAGTGGCCGCTTCCCTTACTATGCTTCTTGTGTCCGTCCCTCGTTCTCTCTTCCTTGCCCCTACCCCGCTCGCCGCACCTCTCCCACCCCACCCAGCCCCGTCTGGTGTCTCTCACGCCACCCCATTCCCCTCGGTTGGGTCGTGGGGGAGTCTACTAACTCTTGGGGCCCCGTCGTTGGGGGTGCGCCTGCCACTCCTACGATGCCTTCCCCACCAGCCCCAGTGCCACAAGCACCTCAGCTGCCTCCCCCCTCGCCGCAGCAGTAGCAGCAGCCCTAGCCGCTGCAGCCGCAATAGCAGCAGCAGCAGTGGGGAATAGTGGGCTCTAGGGGTGCTGATTCTGGGGGTGCTAGCTCTGGGGGTGTTGGTTTTGCAGGTGCTGGTTCTGGGGGTGCTGGTTTTGGGGGTGCCAGTCCTGGGGGTGCTGATAATGCGAGAGATACATTAGGGAGTGCTAGTCCGAGGGGGGTGCTGTTTTGGAGATTTCAGGTGGGAGCCGAGGTGGGGTTTGAGGTCCTGGAGTGGATAGGGAACAGCAGAATTAGAAGCAGTAGTAGCAGCAACAGCGGACGCAATCTGCTCTTTGTCTCCTTGGCCTTTCCTCAGGTTCCTTGACCTACCAACCGTCCCTTTAACTATGCCCCCCCTCCCGCCTGACCCTGTCTATGACCTGCTGTTCCCCCCCCCTCGACGCCTCTCCGACTCATTTTCCCCCTTGCTCTCCTCCATCCCCTATCCCGTCCCCCGTTTCCCCTTATTCCCAGTCCCCCGTCCTTCCCCACTGAGTCCGTCTTCCCCTTGGTGCTCATCCTGTCTCTCCTTATCCAAGAGTCCACCCTATTGTCCTTTGTTCTCGTGCTCCTCCAGTCCCAGTCCTGCCGTTACTGTACCTCCTCGGTTGTCACTCCCCTATATCCTGCTCCTTCTACTGACTCTGCTCCCAATGCTCATCCAGTTGTCTCCCGTTTCATTGCGGCTCTTATCACTAACCCTACTGCTCCTTCTAAGATTGTTTCTGCGCTTGTCGCTGCTGTCGCTGACTTCGCTACTAGCCACCACCTTGACTACGTTGCCGCTCTGGTCTCTGGCCCTGCTGGTCCTCCGTCCGTCCGGGTTGCACCTGCCCTTGGTAGTGACGTACTAGAGGACAGGCAGTATGAGCTGGCTTACCTTGCTGCCACGGTACCCCATCTCTGCGCCATTCTTGTATCCTCTGAGGGTGACCCGGACGCCCTGGACATCCCTATCCCACGCTCTTACGCTGAGACGGTCTCGAGTACCTAGGCAGCGCAGTGGATGCAGGTCATAGAGGCAGAGATGGCATCCTACAGATCCCCACACACTTACATCGATACAGTTCCCCCGCCCGGGGCGAACCTAGTCAATGGCATGTGGATCTACAAGGAGAAGTGTGCACATGGAGAGCCGCTGAAGTTTAAGGCGTGCTACATGGCTAGAGGCTTCAGTCAGCGAGAGGGTGTGTACTTCTTCCAGACCTTCTTTTCTACCCCGAAGATGACTACTCGTCGGATGCTCCTCCACCTAGCTACGCAATGTGTCTATGAGCTCCACTTACTGGACTTCTCCACAACCTTCTTGCAGGGTAGTATGCACGAGCAGATTTGCCTCCGGCGCCCACTAGGCTTCTCTGGATCCTTCCCACCTGCCACCCTGTCTACGGTCTGCGTTAGGCGCCCCGTGAGTGGCATGACATGCTCCACACTACTCTTGATGCTCTCCAATTCTTCCCGCCTTCTGCCGACCCCTCGCTCTTTGTCTGTACTGGTCAGACGACGTTCTAAATCTTAGTGTACGTATACGAAATAGTTTTTGCTACTCCTAACAGAGATGCAATGGCCTTAGTGAAGGCTGAGGTACTTAGGTGGCACATTTACACAAACCTAGGTGAGCTGCGGCGCTATCTGGGCTTGGAGATCTCTCATGATCGTGCCACGTGCACAATCATACTCTCCTAGTCCCATATGGTGCAAAACATCATTCAGAGGTTCAGTCTCCAGTTCTCCTCAGCACATCCCACCCCTCTGCCTATGGATCACAAGCTCTGCCCCTGTTCCGACTGAGCCGGTTGAGCATAGGTCAATACGCAGAGCTGGTGGGGTGCCTCATGTGCCTGATGACCTGCACTCGACCAGATCTAGTGTACCCTCTCAGTATCCTTGCTCGCTTTGTTGCGACAGGGAGGCACCGACTAGGCCACTGGTTGGCAGCCAAGAGGGTACTGTAATATCTGGCGAGTACATCAGGATTAGGGCTTGTACAAGGAGGACGGGAGCCAGTGGTGCTCACTGGACACACAAACGCGTCATGGGCTGATGATGTGGAGACGCTCAGGTCCTCACAGGGCTACAGTTTTAGTCTTGGTTCTTGTGCATTCTTGTAGAGGTCCACTAGGTCGTCTTCTGTAGCTCAGTCTAGTTGTGAGGCAGAGATCTACGCTGGGGCCATGGCCACTCAGGAGCTCCGTTGGCTGATGTTCTTGCTCATTGACTTAGGTGAGTAGCCTAGCTCTACCTCGGTCCTGTTTGCTGACAACATGGCCATGATCCTCCTGTGTTAGGAGGCTCAACTTGAGGGCAGGGTGAAGCACATCTAGCTGCGGTACTTTCTACTCCGCGAGTTGCAGCAGCGCGGTTAGGCTCGTGTAGTACAGGTGACCCCAGACGCCGACACTGCTGATATCTTCACCAAGGAACTACTGCCTTGTGACCATCAGCGTTTTGTACTCAGCTTGGTCTAGTCTCAGTAGTCGCTCCCCTACTTGTATCCTGATCTATGCTATATTGGCTTGTACTTGCTGTTCTATACCTGCTTATCTTGCTACACTTGTTCATTGGCCCTATGTGTCAACTTATACATTTTGTAGTACATGTGTAGTTAAAGTCTAGAAGGGAATGTGCTCTTAGAGAGTACAACACCAAACGATAAAACACCTTGTATGTCTTTGCCTGAGTTCACTTCGTTACTATGACATGGTATCATGCTAAATATATCCCACCCACCCGCGCTTTTGCCCTAGCCTACCGTAGAGCGCCTCCGCCCTAGTCTACCATCTTGCCGCGCCTCCGTAGCTCGCGTCCCCAAGTCTCCGCGCGGCCCCCAGCTCACTGTCGGCCCCAGCTCGCCGCGTGGTTTCTAGCTTGCCGCCGGCCCCAGCTCGCCATGCAGCCCCCAGCTTGCCGCGCAGCCCCCTAGCTCGTCGCACAGCCCCAGCTCTCTGTTGGCCCCAGCTTGCCGCTGGCCCCAGCTTGCCGTTTGGCCTCCAGCTCACCGCGTGGCCCCCTAGCTCGTTGCGTGGCCCCCTAGCTCGTTGCGTGGCCCCAGCTCGCCACTGGCAACAGCTCGCCGTGCGGCCCGAGCTCGCCGCCGGCCCCAGCTCGCCGCCGGCCCTAGCTCGCCACCAGCTCCAGCTCCTTGTGCGGCCCCCAGATCACCGCCGGTCCCAGCTTGCCACGCGGCCCCTTGCTCGCCGCCGGCCCCAACTTGCCACCGACCACAGCTCGCCCCCGGCCCTAGATCACCGCTGGCCACAAGTCACCGCCGGCCCCAGCTAGCCGTGTCAGTTTCGGCTTGCCGCGCCGCCCCAACTCACCGCCGCCCCTACTCGCCGCCGGCCCCTACTCGCTACCGGCCCTAGCTCCCCACCGGCCCTAGTGTCTCCCCCGCGCCAGTGTTCTCCCCGGCTGTCTCCTCTCTCACGGCTCCACCGCACTCCATCGCTCTCTACCGCTCTCCACTGCTCTCCACCACTCTCCACAACACCCGCCTCCTCCGGTTGAGCTATCCAGCTGCTGCAGCTGTGCGTGATGGCGGACTTTGTTCTCCGCCTTGGCACAGAGGGTCGAGCTGTCGATTTTGAGGCGTGGCTCAACGACTTGCGCCACCAGTTGAAGGGTCAGTGCTAGGATGGGTGGTCTCTGGCCGTCCATGTTGACGGTAAGCTGCCCTGTTCTCCTTGTGCCTACTGCCCTGCCTGGCGCCCCCACGCCTGCTGAGCGTGTGGCTTTCATAACTGCTGAGCTTGCCCGCTCTGTCTGGGAGTCACGTGGCGCCACTGCGTAGCTAGCTATCATTCACTCTCTCCCCTTGTCTGAGCGTCCCTGCTTTCATGCCCTAGAGAGGGCCAAGGAGTACCTAGATCCAATCATTGCTCGTTATTCCACTCCCTCCTCCTTCTCTGCTGGTTGTCTCCTCCTGCCCCTGATCTTCCTTGATCTCGCGTCCTTCCCCACTCTCGCTGATTTTGCCACTCACCTGCGCGCTCTTGAGACTAGTTATTTCACTGCTAGCACCGAGGCTCAGCTTACAGTACTTCCTTCCCCTCTTAGGGCTACCCTTTATTTCCTAGCCACGCGCTTCCCTGACCGCCTAGCCAGTACCCCCGACTCCTTCCTTAGTCTCCACCCTGCTGACCTCACCTTGAACGACTTTGTTGCTGCCCTGTCTGCGATAGAGACCCACCAGCGCACTATCGCTCGGTCTAGCGGTACTGCGACGGTCCCTATCTTCCAGGGTTGTGCTCCCTCCTAGTGCACTTACTTTGACGTTTTTGTCGTTGTCCTTGAGACAGTCCCTGTCGTTGAGACCATCGCGGCGGCCTTAGCACAGCCTCGTCAGGGTAAGGGTCGTCGCCCCAGAGGGGGGCGTGGGGAAGGGAGAGGTGCTAAGGGTGGCGGGGGGCGGTGGGGGTGGCGGGAGTGGTGGAGGGGGTGCGAGTGTAGGAGGTGCAGACGAGGGGGTGGGGGCCGACGCCCCAGAGCAGCAGCAGCCGCAGCCAAGGCAGCAAGAGCAGCCCCAGTCGCAGCACCCATGGGGACCCCAGCCATCGTGGTGACCCGGCGGCTTTGGTGGTGATGGCCGCACAGGCGGCCCTCGCGGCTTGACGTCGGGTGGCGGCTCCAGTTCAGTGAGTTGCCAGTGCCAGATCCAGTCTGGTCCTCTTTGTGGCACCGTGTGTGATTGTCCCGGTCACATCGCTGCCCGCTGCTACAGCCGCCTCGACGACCTCTTCCGTCTTCGCTTCGGGCCCACGCCATCCCTCCCAGACTAACTGCCTGGTGCGTTGTCGTGTGCTGGTCTTGGAATTAGATATGGATCAGATTCGCACTGCTCATGTATCCTGATAACTCTAGAGTGACTGGAACTTTTTACCCTGTGCTGCCAAGCCTAGGTGTGTCTGTTGTGTGTAGTCTAGGCTCCTCTGCTGCATCAGGCATAGGAACTCCTCATTTGTTTAGCCTTAGCTCCACGCTAGTGCCCCCGCTGGCTGACGCTACTGCCGTGCTTTCCTTCACGCTCGACTCTGGTGCATCCACCTGCTTCTTTCGCAACCACACCACTCTCATGCTGCTTGCCGCCCTAGCAGCTAACGCCCTTGCTGACCCCTCCTACGGTCAGGTAGTTGCACTTAGCTCCACCATAATTCTCTGTCCGGCAGTTTTTAAAGGTTCTCTTATAGGTTTGCACATCCCTTCGTTCTCCAGGAACCTAGTTGGTGTCGGCTATCTTCAGACCTTGGCGTTACCACTACGTTTCATGGACACGAGTGGTATGTAGTCTGTACTAAGGCCGCCACTAGTGCCCCCCTCACCCGCTTCCCGGGGGACCCGGTGTTTGGCCTGTTGACGCCGGACACCACCCCCCCCCAAATGGCCGCGTCTACCTTGGTCTCCCCAGGTGGCTTGTAGCTGCTCGAGTACACTGCGCCCAGCAGTGCGTCTCCACTCCGAACGTGGCGGTGAGTTCTCCTCCGGTCGGCTCGGCCAGTTCTGTCGTGCGCAGGGCATCACCCAGTCGTACACACTGCCAGACTCCCCACAGCAGAATGGGGTCACTGAGCGACGCATCGGTTTGGTCATGGAGGTGGCTCGTACCTTCATGATCCATGCCGGTGCACCCCATTTTCTGTGGTCATTCGCAGTTCGCTAAGCTGCTCACCAGCTTAACCTATGGCCCCGTTCTTCGCGCCCTCAAGTTTCGCCGACCCTTTTCTGGATTGGGTCTCCTGGTGACGCATCTGTATTTCACGACTAAGGCTGCCTAGCTCACGTCCGCGCTTCTGGCACGGACAAGCTTACTGCCCACACCATCCCTTGGTTTCCCCCTAGACGCCTATGAGTGGCGCTTCTACCGACTGTCGTCTCACCGTTTCTTTCACTCACGTGACGTCAACTTTGACGAGTCTATCTCCTTCTACACCCGCTTTCCCCACTAAGGTCTCCCAGTTACCCCTCCCCTGTTCCTTGTCCCCACTCTTGTGGTAGCTCCCGCTCCCCTCCCCCCTGGTCCTGCCTCGTCTGGTGTGTCTCACGTCACTTCCCTTCCTTCGGTTGGTCTGGCTGAGGAGTCAGCTGACTCCGGGAGCCCTACGGCTCAGTGTGAGCCGCCTGTTTCTGTGGCGCCTGCTCCCTTGGCCCCGGTGCCTCCTCTGCCGCTGCCGCAGCAGTAGTCACTGCAGCAGCCGCCACCCTAGCAGTAGTCGCCGCCACCGCCGCAGCAGGGGTCCATGGGCTCTGGGGGTGCTGACTCTGCGGAGGGTTCTAGTTTTGGGGGTGCTGCTTCTGAGGGTGCTGGTCTTGGCGATGCTGTTTCTGGGGGTGCTGTTGTGGCGAGTCCTGGAGGTGGCGGTGGTGCAGCTCGAGGTCCTGGTGTGGGTGCGGAGCAGCAGCAGCCACAGCAGCAGCTGCAGAAGTTGCCGCCAGTGTCCACCCTTCGCCTCCTCGGTCTTCCCTCTCCCGACCACCAGCCCGCGCCTCCCACTGCACTGCCTCCTACGCCTCTCTATGGCCCTGTGTTCCCTCCGCTGGACTCGTCCCCGGCTCATTTTTCCCCTCCTTCTCCTCCTCCCTTGTCTCCTGACCCCACGCCCCCCTCTCTCTGGTGGTCTCACCGTCCCTCTTGTGCTCTACCTGTCTCTCCCGCTCCGAGTGACCCAGACGCTCTTGACATCCCGACCTCTCGCACCTACGCTAAGGCGACTTTGAGACCCTGGGCCTCTCAGTGGATATCTGCCATAGACGCAGAGATGGCATATTAGAGATCCACTGGCACGTACGTTGACGCACTTCCCCCACATGGAGCAAACGTAGTCGATGGCCAGTGGCTCTTCAAGGTAAAGCGCCCTCCTTGAGAGCCGTCGGTGTTCAAGGTGCGCTACGTTGATAGAGGCTTCAGTCAACGCAAGGGCAGAGGCTTCTTTTGGATCTTCGCCCCGACCTCGAAGAGGACCACTCTTTGGGCGTTGCTTCACGTAGCAGCATAGCGCGACTACGAGCTTCAGTCGTTTGACTTCTCCACAGTGTTCCTCCAGGGCAGTCTTGCGCTGTCCGCCAGGCTTCTTTGGAATGAGTGGTGCCTGGAATACGGTCTGCGGAAGGCGCCCCGTGAGTGGTATGACACGTTGCGTGCTACTCTAGTAGACCTGCAGTTCTTCCCATATTCTCCTTACCCGTCCCCCTTTGTTCGCTCAGCCAGACCCTGTTCTACATCCTTGTCTACGTAGAAGACCCGGTCTTCGCTACTGCATACAGAGACACACTGGCCTCCGTGAAGGCCGAGCTGCTGAAGAGACACACCTGCACTGACCCAGGAGAGCTGCGTTGCTACCTTGGCCTGCAGATCTCCAGGGACAGAGCAGCGCGCACCATCACTCTCACACACTCACATTTGGTGCGCCAGGTCCTTCAGAGGTTTGGCCTTCAGTTCTCTTCCACACAGCCCACACCTCTGCCAGGGGATCACAGGCTCTCGGCTTCAGTCCCTGACAAACCGGTCAAGCCTAGTGGTCAGTACACAGAGCTTGTGGGCTGCCTCATATACATGATGACTTTCATACGTCCACATCTCGCATACCCTCTTAGTATCCTCACACGCTTTGTTGCGACAGGCAGACACCAACCCCAGCACTGGTCGGCTTGCTAAGAGGTTGTTGCGATATCTAGCAAGTACATCAGGCATGGGCCTAGTGTTGGGAGGACGCATGCCAGTGGTTCTCACAGGGCACACAGACGCTTCGTGGGTGGATGACGTTGAGACACTCAGGTCCTAACAAGCCTAATGCTGCCTTGATGCAGGCGCCATCCCCTAGAGGTCCACCCGTGCATCGTCTGTTGCACTGTCTAGCTATGAGGCTGAGATCTACGCTGGTGCCATGGTGGCACAGGAACTCCACTGGCTGATGTTCCTGGTTACTGACTTAGGTGAGCGGCCTAGCTCTGCCCCGGTCCTGAACGCTGACAA
The DNA here is from genome assembly GCA_027943415.1 of Closterium sp. NIES-67. Classification (NCBI taxonomy): domain Eukaryota; kingdom Viridiplantae; phylum Streptophyta; class Zygnematophyceae; order Desmidiales; family Closteriaceae; genus Closterium; species Closterium sp. NIES-67. The sequence goes on along the minus strand of BQMB01002222.1, from coordinate 720,617 downwards.
TAAGGCCATGATCCTCCTGTGTGAGGAGCCTCAACTAAAGGGCAGAGCGAAGCACATCCAGCTGCTGTACTGCCTCCTGCGCGAGCTACAGCAGCGCGGCCAGGCATGCGTAGTACAGTTGGCCTCCGGTGCCAACAGAGTTGATATCTTTACCAAGGCCCTTGCGCCTAAAGATCATCTACGGCATTGCTTACAGCTTGGTCTAGTTCTAGTAGCTCCTCAATTGCTAGGACACTGACTTGTATAGTACTCCTTATATTATCTTTAATGGCCTTGTTGCTCTTGTCTCAGTGGCTGGACTTGTGCCGCCATGAGTTACACTTGCTTAGTTTGTACTCTTGCTTAGTTTGTACTCTTGCTGACTAGTCTTCAATTTGGACCCCTGCCTCAAAGGTTGGACTAGTAGTGCCGCCTTGAGCTGCGTGTCTCTTGCTAGGCACTGCCCTTTGTTTAGCATAGGGGGTATGGCAACGTATACATTTTGTAGTACATGTGTAGTTATAGGCTAGAAGGGTTCGTGCTCTTAGAGAGTACAACACCAAACCATAGAACACCTTGTATGCCCTTGCTTGAGTTCACTTCGTTACACTGACATTATGGCCCTTGTCTCAATGGTCAGACTAGTAGTGCTGCCCTGAGTTGCTTTGTTATATCCACCAGAAGTCAGTCTAGTAGTGCTGCCCTGGTTTGTTAAACGCTGCCTCTACCTAGGCTAGAGGGTGTGTCAACTAACAAATATAATCTTATCTAGGTTAGTTTTGTTTGTATATCCTTGTTAGATCAGCTATTAGGATGTACAACACTTTGTATTTGTATCCTTCCCTTCTCCATTCCTAGTCAACACTTCTCTCGCTATTTTAGCATTCAGGCATGTTGGAAATTATAAAAGAACTAAAGGCATTCCTGAAGTCTTGCGTGAGTGTATGAATACGCGAAGACTACAACAACGAGGATCACCGAGTCAACACCACTACAATACTACTGACAGTTGACACAGGTTGACTACACCCCATAGAGGCTACGAAAGGGCAACGGTCGCTGACCGTTGACCCTGCAACCCAACAACCAGAATCGGAAGAGTCGGGAGTTAGCACGACAGTAAGGACAAATAACCATCCCGATATTACAGTACGGGTGGTTACCCGAGGCGCCTTATCGAGTCGTAAAAGGGAATGTACCCCTTGAAGTGCACAAGCAGTTAGACTCTTCATATTCACTTGTAATATTATATAAACCCTGTATCCCTTTTCTATAATCAATCACTTATTCTCGCATACCAGTACAAGGGTTCAAACTCAAGCGTTCCGCTGTGCTATCAAGTACTCTGTTACAAGGACTTAGCCTTCTGAAAAGATCCTAGGGCTATTCTCAGCCCAACATGGTATGAGAGCTAGTCAGAAGCTAGGATCCTGTTACAAACTCCCCAAGTGAGTTTCTAACTCATTTGAAGAATCACTTGCAACAACTTCAGTTTATCAATTCAGGATTACTAGTTATGGCGCCATCTAAGGGCGATGGATCCTCTACTGGATCCCCTTTTGCACCCCTAGTCTTTGGACTACAGACTGAGGCACTTTCAGGAGCCTCCACGCATCCAGTGGCCTCCTCCTCGGGCATGGATCCAAATCTAATGGATTTGTTCTTCTTCTCATGTCGACCTACAAGCAGCCTTCGGCACCTGCTCAATCAGCACACAGCAACAACAACTGTGGGGCAATCCCAATGAGCCTCAACGGCGCATCATACGCAAGAGGCGTACAGCCCACACAACACCAAACCTACCACCCCTCGCCAGGCTTGTTTACCTTCCTGCCGACTCCTGTGCCGGCAGTGGACTCAACAACAGGAGACAAGCAGACTAACATTGTCACCATGCAACAACAGTTAATTGATATTCTAAAACTACAGACGTCCTCACCTTTCAACGGGAAGGAGTTCTTCGCCTGGAGCTTCGAGTTTGAGTTGCTGATGGATGACGCGCAAATCCTTTGCTCCTTCAACAACTCCTAGCCCTTTCCTGCAAACGGGAATACTCAAGAGAAGAAGATTTACACTTATCAATCGTTGATATCCTTCACCATCCTCTTGTGCAACCTGACAGCAACGGAGCAGCAAAGCATTCGCACATATCGCAACTTTGGCAACTCGGCCGAACTGGCTTACTGTCATCTAAAGAGGGTCTACCAGGCAACTGACAGCGTGACACAGAGCCGGCTGATGGCACAACTCATGACAATCCAGATGCAACCAGGAGAAAAGGCGATGCCTTACATCAATCACTGCAGAGGCCTACGTGACAAGCTTCTACGAAGCGGAGGGCACTTATCGGAGGATTCGTTGGCACAGTTGTTCTTGCCGATCTCGGTCCTGAGTGGCATACAACACGTTCCCTTCTACGCGTTCACAGGAGGATCTCCGAGATGCACTTGTGCGCGGAGCTCCACGCCGAACAGCAAGACATGGACCTGTACGAAGAATGACCTGCCAAGAAACCGAGTCAGCAACTTGCGGTCTACACGCACGGGCGCAACCATACCACTCATCATCAGAAATGAAACTCACCTCCATACTGTCATCGATGACGCACGACAAGACACTCGCGCCTCAACTGCCCAAGGCAGCAGCAAGAGCAGCAGCAGCTGTAGTTCTCGCAGTACCAACCTCGAGCACCACGTCCGTCACCGAGTCCGGTCGCTTCAACTCAGCATCGCTCACCAGCTCCGGCGAACCGCTCTGCGCAAGACACATGAAATATCGTCAGCTGCATGGCACAAACAGATTTGTGCATGCCCGACTCCCCGCCTCACAACGATCTCGATGGACAACCCCCCGCTCTGACGCAGACCCGACTCCAGCAAAACCCCAATTATGCTGCAATAGCTTGCAACGAGCCGTCCGGCCGTGACACATGGTTTGTTGACAGCTGCTGTGGACAACATATGTGCTCTTCCATGCGCTTGGTCCAGTGAGAGAAGACTCTGAGTCGAGAAGTCGTTATCACTGTCGTCAACAACCAGAACCTGCGCACACGAAAAGAAGGGGTCGTTCAGTTACAATCCAGCGAGACAAACGTGATGTCCCGCGTGCTTGTTGTCGACAACCTCCACTACAACCTACTAAGCGCCAGCCAGCTAATGTCGAAGGGTATTCACCTGGAGTGTGACAGCTTCGATCGAGAGTTCCGTCTTGATCATGAGAAGGGCGATCTCTTCATTGGCAGAGCCATCCAGAAGCACGAGGTCTTCGTCTTGGATTTTGTTCCAGCCCGCGGGACCGCTGATAGCGATGGCATCGTATCCTTCGCGCCCTGGACGCACCCACCGGATCTTGACCCCGGGTTCGACTACGACGGCTTCTGTTAATCCAACACCATCCTTAAAGCAGAGAGCAAATGGTCATGGGCGGTAATGCGAGAAGCAGAAGAACACGAGACAGAGCACGCAACAGAACAACAAGCGCCGGCAAGACAACTTCCTGAAAGTCCCATCGCTGGGACCTGAAATGGAACCCGTTGACGAGCCACCACTGACCGACGCCGAGCAGCTGAAGGCGCATCCTCGCGAGCAGCATCAAAGTGCCGCAACCGTGTCCGCCTTCTTCGGACCTATACCGCCGATCTGTGGGACACAAGGCGAGCGAAGAGATTTGGCATCAACGGTTAGAACATCCTGGCAATTCAAGACTATTCGACACAATTTGTGCGAATGTCCTGGACAAGGATGCTCTTCTACTTCTCGATGGCTGTGAACTTCAACGACCTCGACGCACCTGCTTTATTTGCTCAGAAGCAGATCTTCCTTGTCAACCGTTCCCATCGCATCACAACCCGAGTGCACTAGAGTAGGCTCCACTCGAAAAGGTCCACAGCGATATACTATATATCCAACGAGAAGTCGGCCGGGCCGACCTCAACTACGTTATCACCTTTGTCGATGCCGCAACACGATACACCTGGCATCTCAATCTACCGTCACTTGACCTCGCCTTCTTTGCCTTCGTCACATGGCTTGCTGCAACAGAATGGGAGGGAGTCACGAAAGTGAAAAGTTTTCAGTCAGATGGGGCGATGGAATATCAGTCACATCGATTCAAGGACTACTTTGCTGAGAGAGGAATCAAGAGACTCGTCACCCTCCCCTACGCTCACCAACAGAATGGTGTAGCAGAGAGGATGAACATAACCCTCCAGAAAACCATGAGGAAGCTGCTGACTGGGATGCGCCTGCCCAACTCGTAGTAGCTGGAGGCGATGAACCACGCCGTTATGGTGCAGTATGTTCTGTTGTCAAGCTCCCTGCCAAACGACTCATCACCGCATCTGCTGTTGACAGGGAAGCAGGGCAGCACAAAAATGTTACGAGTGTTTGGCTGCATGGTACAGTACGGTCCCCGCACTGCATCAGCTGGACGATTCTCACACTGGGCAAGATGGGGTCTACACCTTGGTGTGGAAAAACACTACAAGGCCTGGAAAATTTTCAACGTGGATGATAAGGAAACAGTATCGGCACATGATGTGATTTTTTACAAGAAACTCACCCTCAACCGTTACCTGGAGAACATCGCCACCAATCAAGACCCATCCGGTGGTTTCGCTGGCACACGCGCGTTCGCCTCGACCGAATAAGAAGCTGTCCTGGAGGAGCAGAACGTCCCGGACGCGTGAGCAGCTGCAGGACCACTTCCTTACTGCTCCGTCGACATGCAGATGTATGAAGACAATCCTCGCGAAAGCAGAACGCTGAAGCCTACTACCACTTTGCCAGCACTGGTTACATAATACCCAACAGCGTCGACACCAATGTTTTAAAACAATTAGGACTAGGTTTTGTACCTGATCCTAAAGCAGGAGACAAAGCAGACTATCCCAAGGATCCAACACTCCCCCGCTACATCGAGAGTGGCCTGCAAATCCTCGAACTCGTAGCTGCCATGCATCCACCGTCCTCACCGCCGCCAATCAAGGAGCCGAAGACCGTCAAGCGAGCACAACAAGGACCACACAGGGAAAAATGGAGGGAGGCAACGAATCGAGAGTAAGCGGCACTGCACGAACAAAACACTTGGAAGCTGATACCGATTTCTCAGACCATGGGAGAGACCATCCAGTCTGGGAAGTGGGTCTCCCGAGTGAAGACCAAGGCAGATGGAACCATCGAACGATTCAAAGCACGATGGGTGGTTCGCGGATTCGACCAGCAGTACGGCATCGACTACACCAAGACCTTTGCTTCGGTCAATCGCTACACTTCCCTTCGCATACTCCTCGCTGTCGCCGCCGCCTGCTGCCTTCCTCTGCGACAAATCGATATCGCCACCGCATTCCTCTACGCCCCTGTCAATGCCGACATCTTCATCGAGCAGCCCCATGCCTACGTCGATGACCCAACGCTGGTCTACCAGCTGATCAAATCCCTCAACGTGATCAAGCAGGCCCCGCGCCTATGGCAGCAGTACCTGTACAGGATCCTAACCAGTATGGGCTTCGCCCAACTACCTCACGACCAAGGCATGTACATGCTGTCACGCAGCGGCGATTACGCCCTGCTGATCATCTACGTGGAGGACATGCTCTACAGCGCCTCCACCACTTCAATCACCGTCCAGTTCGAAGGGGAGCTGGAACTCCAGCAAATGATAACCGTGTGGCCGACCGTGACGCAGTATCTCGGCCTCAACGTCACCAACGGCCCCGACACCATCCACCTTCGGCATCGAAGTACGTCCAGACCATCACTTGGAGGTTCGACCTCTCCTCGCTATCCCTCATCACTCCGTACGCCTACACGCCGCAAGTTCCCACGTCGACCATCTCACTATTTGCACCGGCCGGCATCCAAGAATATCAGGAGAAGCTCAGCTGCTTGCTCTTCACCGCCGTCTCCTGCCATCCTGATCTCTCATACGCTGCTAGCCAGCTCGCTACCTACCTTAAGTGAACAGAAGGGGGGAATCTGCAGGAACACGATCGCACGCTTCACTACTTTATCTCGACTCCGACGATGTGCCTGACCTACCACAAAAACGCTGCTACCAAGACCGAACTTATCGGCTACGTCGACGCTGATCACGCCGGCGATAAGGACAATCGACACTCACGCACGGGCTACATCTATGGTCTGGAACCTATTGACACTATCTCCTGGCACTCGGGAAAGCAGGAACTAATCGCTCTCTCATCTGCTGAAGCTGAATATATCGCCCTCTGCACAGCCATGAAGGAAGGAGTGTACCTGTGCGAGCTGCTCAAAGAAGCGAAGATTGCCGAGTTACCAAGCTTCTCTCTCTTCTGCGACAACCAATCAGCAATCAGAATCACCAACAAAAACGGATTCGCGAACAGAACGAAGCACATCTCACTTCGTTATTTCTTCGTGAAGGATGAGATCCAGCAGGGCCGTCTCCAATTGGTCTACTACCCCACCACTGAAATGGCAGCTGACTACTTCACCAAGAAGCTGATGAAGTCGAAGTTCCAGTGCTGCATGCTGTTGAATGGACTGCAACATGTCAGCAACCTCGACCACATCGACACTCCACAAATGAAGGAGGGTGTTGGGAATAATAAAGGACTTCAGGCATTTCCAGAGTCTCACATGAGTGTACGAATACGCGAAGACTGCAACAACGAGGATCACCGAGTCAACACCGCTACAATACTACCGATAGTTGACACAGGTTGACGACCAGGCCCCACGATATCAGGGTTTTTACGCTTTTTTTTCAGGGTGTTTGCTTGTACTGACTCTGATGAGAAAGCCTCTTTTTTTTTGTACAACCTTGATGAGAAAGCCTTTTTTTTTAAGAACAACACTGATGAAAAAACGTTTTTTTTCCTATAGACACTGTGCGATCAGCGTAGTCATACAGAACAACCCTGAAACATAAAATTGCAAGATTCACGGAAGTTTATTTTGGTCGGCGCCTGCTGACCTCCCCCCCTGTCAGTCAGGCAACAAATTGTATAGAAGTACATGGATAAGGCGCGAAATGATGTCGCGCTGTAAATTTCGCGCAGCCGCCCTGCAGCCCCATTGGCACTTAGCCAAATCATGTATTTGCAGCCAATGGGAAATGTATCTATGATCTCACAGCAATAGCAATGGCATCGCTACGATGCCAGCACTGAACCTGGCATTGTGCCCACCAGCATCCTGCCCCACGACGCTCTCCCCTCCCTACTGAGCAACCCGCCTGGCACAGTCATTGGGAAGCTCTCGATCATAACGAGGGCTCAAATAGCCCTTGGGAAAACGTGCCTCGCTCAGACACGTTTGCCCCACCACAGCGTGCAGCCTCTCAGGCTACTGTATTGTGTTCTCAAATCACCCAACAGCCTTTTCCACCCAGCCTGCTCTCGCCGTGGCTGTCGCTGGGGGAAACTATCTCGATGCGCCAGCTCCTGACGAGCCCCCTCAAACTAAGTTTCCCGTCCCAGCTCCCCGAAGCGCGCTAGATTTCCTGTTAATATCTTTACCGCCTTCCTCCAAGCACAATAGGCTTTCTAACGAGATTAACGTCTCAGCATCCCACCTAAGGTCTGCCTCACCCACACCATCAGCAGCGGACTCCTTCACTACCGCCTCGCCAACCGAGATGATTAACCCTCCTACTGCGCCTGCTTCTCCCGTGCTTCCACCGAACTCCACATTACCATCGCATAACTGGGTGTGTGCGGACGACACGCCAGATACTCCACCTGAGGACCCACCCGGGAGCGCTGGAGTTGCACCTTGGCTAACATATCGGGGCGCGCTTGTGGACTCCTTGACCACTGCTGTAGCTGAGACCAGCGCCGCTGGTGTTTGCCGTGCAGGACGTCAGTCTGCATCTGGTAAATGTGTTTGACATGGCTTAGTGCGTTGACATCTGTATACATGCCTGGGTACTAACGACTGTTGTTCACCATGTTGGCTCTTGGCAGGGATCCCCACCCCTGCCACCGCCGTTCCTGAGACTACTGCGGCTGAAGATCGGCGCGCACGACCTGGGACTAGCGCAGCCACTGCGTCAGGCTGTTGTGTGTTGTTCATCCTTGTGGTGCTCTATTAATCAACTGTTTTGCTACTTACAGGAACCCCCACCTCTGCCCCAGCTGAACCCGACACTAGCACTGCTGAAGCTCACCGTGCAGGGCCTGACTTTGCTACTGGTGAGTCGTGTTTCTGCCTCTGTTGTATCCAGTCAATCACAAGCAACTCTTTATTAATAACCTTGTCCTCATCTAGCAGGAACCCCTACCTCGGCCCCCGCTGTACCCAAGACTAGCGCTGCTGGTGCCCGTCGAGCAGGATCTGACTTTGCTACCGGTGAGTCGTGTTTTTGGCTTCTGTTCTATTCAATCGTTTAGACGCAACTCTATATAATAACCCTAATGGCATGTGGCAGGAATCCCGACCCCTGCCTCCGCTGTACTCGAGAGTAGGGCTGCTGGTGTTCGTCGAGCAGGACTTGCTGGTGTTTCTATTGGTGAGCTGTGTTTTTAACTTCTGTTGTATCCATGTGTTTACGAAAAACTCTTTACTAACAACCATGTTGGCAACTGGCAGGAACTCCGACCCCTGCCACCGTTGTACTCGAGAGTAGTGCTGCTGGTGCCCATCAAGCAGGATCTGACTTTTCTACAGGTGAGCCTTTTGATTCTGTTGTACCCATTGCTTACAAGAAACTCATTACTAATAACCTAATTGGTACTTGGCAGGAACCCCGACCCCTGCCTCCGTTGTACCCGAGAGTAGCGCTGCTAGTGCTCGTCGAGCAAGAGCTGACCTTGGCTGTGGTATGTCGTATCATGCACGTGTAATTTATGCACATTGATCCCAATCCCACGTAACTCAATTCGTTTGAACTGTCTACTGCAGGGAATGGTTCCACCGCCACTGGAGGAGATGCTGGATGTCGCACGCCCGGCATGGAAGATCTTCCTGAATCGAGTGCAGGCGCGGCAGTTCGGGCAGCTCACTACCGTCAAGAAAAGCTCCCGTTCCTCTCCACTGTTTGTCCTGTGACAACATCAGCCGCCAATCCCAACTCCACCGTCGATACAAAATTCTCAGAACCTAGCCTCAATGTCATTGAGCTGTTGTACTCTGATGCTCTTGACAAGTACAAGACGCATTGGCACGAAAGTTACACTTGGCTTGTTCTAACCAAAACACCCGGGGGATTTCTTGCTTTCAAAAGTACCGTGTGCTAAGAGCATGCCGGAGATACTGGGAAGTGTGGTCTTAAGGGAAAGGGTGCTACTGATGTGCAGAACCAGGCATTCAAGCGGCATGCCGGCACCAACAAGCACAAGTTGGCGATGCTGCGGCAAAACGACCTGCTGCAAGCTGCCACCCGACAACCCCGCATTGACAAGCACCCAGCGGCAACTGACATTAAGAAGGATCGAGCCATCGCACTCCTCGACACTCTCCTCTTCAACTGCAAGAGCAACGAGCCAATGGAAGCCTGGGTTCGGCTTGTGAAGTACCTCGCAAAGAAGGGAGTGAAGGTATTTCCGAAGAAGGGATATGGGAGCTACTATACCGCATAAGTTTTTGAGTTTCGCTCTATATGTTGAACCCATGTTGGTTACCACTACGTAGAAATAACTTGTACAATTGTGTGCTTTCCACATAATCTATGCAGATATGGCTTCGGGGAATTCACACAGGCAACTGCAACTTGGTCTGCACACAACCCAACTCGACCACATTCAGGCTAGTCCCTACTTGGGCCTCAGTTGCGACGAGTCAACCGATCGCTGCCGTGGGAAACATCTCATCGTCTAAGCTACATTCGTCAACGCGGTCGTCACAGAGTTTTTCACACTGCTGACTGTAGACCGAGCGGATGCGGCGTCACTTCTTGGCTTGCTGCTCTCACACCTTGGAGCTGTCAGAATCGACCTCTCCCGCTTGACTGGCATCAGCACAGATGGGGCGGCAGTGATGACGGGCGTACGCAATGGGCTTATGGCAAGGCTTTGCATGCGCATTCCTCACCTCGTTTCTTGCCATTGCATTGCACACAGGTAGATGTCTTTGCTGATTTGCTTCCAGGGTTTGTGTTTGTGCCTAGAAAGAAGCTGACTGTTCCATTTACGTTACTTTCAGAGAGGCGTTGGCTGTGAAGGATGCCGCAGACTCGTTGCCAGAGTTTGGGATGATAGATACCTTAATTTGGTGGTTGGCAAAGTTCCTTGGACGCTCAGGACCTCTTTTTACATGCATTCTAAGACGACCAGATACTAATGTTCCTGATTCTTTTAATGTGCAGCTCGACCTCGTCGCTGTCCAGTCACAAATTGCCCGCACCACCAGCTTCATCGAATCCCGCTACGTCGACTGCGGCGACGATTTCGGTGGCGGGCTCAGTGAGCGCCTGCCTGCATTCCTACGGCTCCATGGGGAAGGGGGATCACATCAAGTGATTGTTCAAGGGGTGGATGCTGATGGCCACCCTACAACACACACGTACCTTCTGCATGACGACGCGATTGAAGGCTACGATGGCCCTTTCACCCACAACGGAAGTGTGGACTTCTGCACGGCTATGGCGGAATCGATGGTGGGAAACCTGTTGGATCGGCTGGGCGACCTCGACTCGTTGTCTGGAGTGCGCCTCTTCATCTCGCTTGACTGGCCGTTGGCTCACCAGGAGTGGAACGCCCTCTGCCTCGAACATCTCATGTCTCTGGTGGCTCTTTTTCGGGCGCAGCATTTGGAGGAGATGTTGCTTGGTATGTTGTGTTTCCGCATATTTGAATCTACCGTGTAGTTGCTATCTCTTTAATAACTGAGCCATGTCCTTGTTGATTATGGGCAGGCATCGACAAGCGTAGGGCTATCAAGGAGCTGCACAATTTCTGTCCCATTCGAGCTGCTGCCCCGAGGTGTGAGAAAAAGTTTCATGCAGGCCTCACTGCGATGCTCAAAACGCCCGACTGGAAGGATGCCTACTCGAACCTGGTGAAGTTGTGGGTGGCGGTTGCTGTCCTGCCGCTATCCACTGTGGAGTGTGAGCACGGTTTCTCCCGCCAGAATGTGAGTAAGAGCTGGCAGCGCGGGGCCATCAAAGATGCGCGGCTGTTGGATCTCATGGCCATGTCGCTGCTGGGTTATGAGCCATACTAGGAAGAAGTGGTGTCTATTTGGAGGAGTTATAAAAAGCGACGACCTTTCGCTGTGACAGCTCGGCCGAAGAAGTGTCTGACGAGCAGGAAGGGGAAGGAAGTGGCAGAGGAGGAAGTGCAGGAGGTTGAGGTGGACGAGGATGAGGAGGAGGAAGGGGAGCTTGTGGGGGATGAGGCAGACGACCGATGGGACAATGACGGGGATTCTGTGTAGTAACCAAGCGGTTGAGAACATGCAATGATAAGTATAAAGATGCGATAGAATCTTATTAGGAGGACAGCGTAAAATCAGCGTAAACCAATCGTGGGGCCTGTTGACGACACCCCACAGAGGGTTTTTTTTTTCCAGTACGACAATGAGCAAACGGGATACCTTCAAACCAATCGTGGGGCCTGTTGACGACACCCCACAGAGGTTACGAAAACGGTCACAAACCGTTGACCCTGCAACCCAACAGTCAGAATCAAAAGAGTCAAGAGTCAGTGCGACAGTAAGGAGAAATAACCGTCCCTAAATTACAGTACGGATAGTTACCCGTGTCACCTTACCGAGTCGTAAAAGGGAATGTACCCCTTGAAGTGCACAAGCAGTTAGACTCTTCATATTCCCTTGTATTATTATGTAAACCCTGTATCCCTTTGCTATAATCTCACAAACCAGTACAAGGGTTCAAACTCAAGACTTCCGCTGTGCTATCAAGCACTCTGTTACAAGGACTTAGCCTTCTGAAAAGATCCTAGGGCTATTCTCAGCCCAACAACGCCCGTTTCATAATGGTTGCTGGCGTTTTTGTCTGAACCCTCCAGCTATGAGTGCCTCAAGCAATTCCTGTGCCACTATTGGCTTCCTTACTGCTCCATCCATCCCTGCCTCCAAGCATGCTCTCTTCACTCCCACATCCAAATCAGCTGTCAATGCGATAATGCAAATACGCTGATCAAGCGGACTAGTTTCCGCGCATGCATCATCTGCCCCTTCACATATTGCAGCATTGGCTGCTGTGGCCTCCATGGTGCGAATTCGGCGAGCTGTCTCCAACCTTTCCAAGGCAATGGGGTGAATGGGCCGCAGCGGGATGAAAATAAAAAAGGGTACCGTGGAGAAAGATTAGTGGAACAGCCTCAACCAGAGAAGGACCACTGGCAGCAGGAATGCTCTAAAAGTCAGAAGGAGCATGGTAAACGGTAACTGGAACAAAAAGGCCACAGAGAATGCAACAGCAGGAGTAACACACGTAGAATGCAGAATGATATCAGCAAGAGAGGGCACACCGGAGCGCAACACACCCATCCATGCGAGGAGGCACTGACCCGTCAATGCCGGGAGGCATGTGGAGGTCGAGGAGCAGCAGGTGGATTGGCGAGGAGGGAGAGGGAGTGGAGAGAGCGTGGAGAGCGTCCTCCCCTGAGCAGAGCAGCAGCACGTGTGCCCCGTAGCCCTGCAGTGTTCTGCGCGCCACCATGCGGTTCACAGCGTTGTCATCCACCACTGCCACCCGCTGCCCCGCCACCACCGCCCGCACCAGCGCCTCTGTGTCCCCCACGCCCCCTTCCATCTCCGCCCACGGAAACGTGTGAGCATGCACCAGAGAACGAGCCCCTGCTGTGTTCTGAAGCCGTGATGCTGGTCTTGCCATAGAGGCAGCAGCAGACAACGCACGGCCACCACTTGATGGCACCTCCATGCCCCTCTGTGATCCACTCTCTCGCTTCAAAAGCCCCTTAACAGCCCCCCCTGTCTCCCCAACCTCCTCCCCAATCCCCTCCCCACCCTCCCCGCTGCCGGCACCCTCCTCTCCCACCATGGGCAGCGCCAGCAGAATGGTGGTGCCTGTGGTGGCGTCTGAGAGCACTGCCATGCCCCCCCGCATCTCAGCCACCTGCGGGGGAGGGGGAGGGGCGGGGTAGAGAGAAAAGTAGGTCAGCAAAGCCGGAAGAGCGGATTGAATAAGGAGAGGACAAAAGTGGGGAGGAATAGACAAGTATAGGGAAGGCAACATACATGGACCACGTTGAGAGGAGATTCGTTTTCACACAAGGGAAATCCGTGGCAAAGGGGCAGGAGGATGAGTAGAGCACTCACAAGTGAGGAGCAGTCACAAGTGAGGATGAGGCACTCACAAGGGAGGATGAGGCACTCACAAGGGAGGATGAGGCACTCACAAGGGAGGACGAGGCACTCACAAGGGAGGATGAGGCACTCACAAGGGAGGATGAGGCACTCACAAGGGAGGTGGAGAGCAGGAAGCGAACAGGGTAGGGCGTCCAGCGCGGGCGGGCAGCAGCACTGCGATCGTACCCCAAAGGATCCCACGAGGCGCGCTCCCGTTGCCGCCATGATGCTGCCCGCCCCAACGACCGCCATGACTCTGACCTCCCAAACGACCGGATTCTCTCCTGAGAGTCAGAACCGAGGGAAGGAAGGTCCAAGGTGGCAAGGGAAAGAGAGGAAGGTGGCAGGACACAGAGGCAAGAGGAGGACTCGTAGGGGAATGGTGGGAAGAGGCATGGCATCACATGGCCGTCATGGCACGGCAGGCTCTGAAGCAAGCAACCCGATACTGACCGTGATTCTTTGCTGCCCCTTGCTGCTCAGCGGGTAATGGTAGGAGAGACCATGTGGATCCAGCACCCACCGCATCTCCTCTGGTGGTATACCGCCCCCCGTGTCCTCACATGCCACCACCACCATCCACTCGCCCTCCTCCCTCGCCCTGCATGCCCCCTCCACCCACTCCCTCACGCCCTCCTCCAGCTTCCCCTGCTCACCCTCCCCCTCCACTGCAATGCTCTCATCCTCTGGGCCGCATTGTTGCTCACCCATGCTCTCATCCAACGTTTCGCCCATCCCATGCGCCTCCACAGCAACGGCGCTAGGCGGTTCCCATTCAGCAGCTGTGCCTTGAGGCCCTCCTGGATTCCACCTCCACCAGCGTACCTCGCCTTCAGCAGCCTGCCCCCCCTGGATCGCTGGCACGGGCTGACGGAGGCACGCCAGGCGGGTGAGGGGAGGGAAGCGGCGCACACAAGCAGCCAGCTGATGCCATGCTGAGGAGGCTGAGGGGGCTTGGGAGGCATCAGTAGCAGCATGGTGTGGAGCAGCTGGCGCAGTGGCAGCATGGTGAGAGGGAGGGATGCACCAGAGGTGGATGGCCACATGGCCAGACGCCGTGTTGCTCATGGCGTGGGCTGCACGAGGAAGGGGGGTGGGGGAGGGGAGGATAATCCGCAGCACGCGGAAGAAAACGACAAGTGTTGATGGCAGGCATGAGCAATGAGCCGGGTGGCATTCCGCCTGCCGGATCCGTGCTGGGCGGCGAGCCAGCTCGCCTCGACTGGAGCCGAGACGAAATCCCCAAAACTCGTTGGCCACGCTTTCCTGTACGTGGCGTTGGACTGTGCCACGTCAAGCAAGATTCATGCCCCTCCTGTTTCGGCTTCCATCCTCCTCTGCATACCTCCATGTGGAGCTCGTTGCTAACCTATTTGAGACACCAATCAGGAATCTTACCCAGCCAGACCTAGCATCGTTTCCACATTCCTTCTCACTTCTTGGTCGCTGCACTGCTGGCCAGCGTGTCCTGCACTATCTGCGTGACACCATGAACTGTGCCCTTGCCTTGGCGCCTTGGCCTCCACTTCTCTCTTATTTGAATGCTCCTTCGTAGCGCCTCCTATTCCTTTGCTACTGCTGTGAAGGTGGACGCTACTGCTGCGATGAAGGCTCAGAAGGCTCACTGTTTCTCCTTTCTCTTGGGTCCCCGAGCTCCAAGCATGCTTCCCTCTAGCCTAGACCTCTAGCCTTCTAGCTATTTCATTGTACGTTGTAGCCTGCAGAAGCTAGCACTCGTGTAAAGCCGTTTCTATGAGGTCTGATTTACCACCCCCATGCATTGTATTCACCCCCATGCATTGTATTCACCCCCATGCATTGTATTCACCCCCATGCATTGTATTCAACCCCATGCATTGTATTCGCTTCAATTTGTTGCGCTACACACTCTGCATTCTTTGTGGTTGACAAGCCACCGCTGCTCCCCCTTTACTCTCAAACAGTGTCCAGGGAAAAGTACATCCAATGCAATTTAGACTGGTGAGTGTGCTGCCATCTGGCCTCGAGGTGAGTGTGCTGCCATCTGGCCTCGAGGTGAGTGTGCTGCCATCTGGCCTCGAGGTGCGTGTGCTGCCATCTGGCCTCGAGGTGCGTGTGCTGCCATCTGGGCTCGAGGTGAGCCACATGAATTCCCAACTTTCCAACATTGGGTGGCACCATGATCAACACAAGACTGAGCTCGTACTTCTTTCAACTTTAGGGTCAATACTACCGATTGCTGCTCCACAATCGCGCCTTGACATAACATGTGGATACAGCTGGGAATCCACTGTGCACCGCGCAACCTTTTCATAGCGAGTACGAGCCAAGAGTCAATGTGGCAAGCAACTCACCGACGAGTTCCGCTATGACTTGCGAGAGTCGGGTTGGGTCACCCAGTAGAATGCTCGGAACGCGCTCATCCACATGAGATGTCACTGCAGGCAGCACACGACGCACCAAACAAGCCCATGAAGACACAAGGTTTAGAGCGCCAATGACGGAATGGCACAGCTCGTACCTTGTACATTCATCGCGTGCATTTCTGGTCTCTTGCGTGTCGTTGCTTCGTGCGCGATGCGGCGCAGGCAGCAGGGCAGCGTCTCGAGGTGCAGGCGGCCTGCCTGCAGCTTGGCGAGGTCCAGCACGCAGTTGATGAGGTCCACCGTCTCCCCCGCACACGCCCTCGCGTCCCTTAGGTCCGCCCGCTGCCACTCCTCCAACGCCGACTCCAGCAGCTCCTCTGTCATGCCTGGGGGAATGCAAAAAGCAAGCATCGCGACAAACGGTATGGGATGTGCATCATGTGGAAGCAGTGGGGCCAAAAAAGTTGGCACTAGAAACGGGACGAGAATGCAAGCAGTGACTGGATGAGCAACGTGTGGCGGGTCCGTCCAACCCTTCAGTATGCTTGCAAAATCAGAGACAATGAGTGGCCATGCAGTGCATGCATGCATGCCCTCACCCATCACGCCAATCATTGGGGTGCGCAGCTCATGGGAGACGTTGGCCACAGCCTCGGACTTGGATTTCTCAGCTGTCTCGAGCATTGCCGTGCACAGCTGCAACTCCCTCACCCCGTCCGCCATCTGCCTGCGCTTCCACGCCAGCACCGCTATCATGCCTGACAGCAACGCCGCTACTATCAGCACCAACAGGCCCAGCAGCATGGGGGCGTACAGCAGGGCCCAGGTGGGGTAGGCGCCCTCAAACCTACGCATGAAATGGAGGGCGAACAGCGGCAAAGGAGAGCAAGCATCCGAGAGCACGAAAGTTGTCATGTGTGAAAGCATGTTATAAAAAACTTGTAGTCTTAAGTTTATGGACACTAGAAAGTTTGTTCATATTTCCCGACCCGCACCCGACCCGAAGTCGGGTATTGCAAAACCGGGTCGGGTTGGGTAAATACCGGTTTTGCTCAACCCTAGTTGCAACGACCCGACCCCCGCGATTCGGTGGCGAAACGCCAGATCCATGCAAATCGGGTGTCGAAACGATCTCAACTCAACCTCGCACACCGGGCTGCAAAATGAGGGATTCACAAGGATTGGCATGTTTCCACCGCCAATCTGCATGGATCTGCTGTTGGCCGAGGGGACCTGTAGTTCCCCCCTTCGTCAGAAAAGACACGTCAGGCTCGGCTCGGCTCGAGTCGTGCCCTGACTCGGGTTGTTTCAGGCCTGACTGGACTGTCAGAATGATTGAGTCCCGAGTTGAGGCGAGTCAAGTAAAACTCGACGAACTCATGCCTTCTTGCGGATCAGCGGTTGAAACAATCCGCTCCATGCAGATCAGGTGGAAAAATGCCAGATCTGCGCGGATCGACGGGCGAAACGTTACGGGCCCGAGGCCGCCGGGCCTCGCGGGCACCCCAGCCTGTGTGGGCTCAGTCGGAGCCCATTTTGGGTCCGGAACAAGCCGGGATGGACAGGCCGACCTGTCCGAGCCCAGCCCTTGACCATGTCTGCCGACAGTTTTCCGTCCCCACCACCTTCCGCTTCTAACTGGCCCTCCCGGTCCCCCCTCGGGTGCTCTTGTTGCATGCCAATCCTCGATCCCAGCCTAACTAACCACCTATTGTGCTGCACGCTGTCGTTCGCATGGCTAGGGAGTGTATGTACGTAATGTATCACGAGACTAACATGGATTCACTCCCAAGCGTGAGGAAGCACTGCCACTTGATCATGTGGAGCAGTAGATGTGGCGATACCTGGTCATGGATGCAAGCGCCAGCGCCCTGGTGCTCCAACGCCAATACGCTGCCAGGGAAGTCGGGAGGGCAGCCCAAGAAGCTGCAAGGGCGAAGGCTACTGGGCTAGAGTACCACCTTC
The DNA here is from genome assembly GCA_027943415.1 of Closterium sp. NIES-67. Classification (NCBI taxonomy): domain Eukaryota; kingdom Viridiplantae; phylum Streptophyta; class Zygnematophyceae; order Desmidiales; family Closteriaceae; genus Closterium; species Closterium sp. NIES-67. Next base: position 703,075 of record BQMB01002222.1, on the reverse strand, counting down.
GAAGTCATGAGGTTGGATTCATCACGCAAAGAGAGTGTTGTGCACGACACATTTGTGTGGCGTACACATCGCAATTGGTGGGGTGGGGTCAACCAGCCAATTTGGTCTGGTGGTACCCTTGGTCATTGGCCTTGGCCTGCCATGCTTTTACTTGTAGAGCCTTTCGGCTCATTCCTAATCAGCCATGGCTGTTCGTCCTAGCAACAACTGCCAATGAAGATCAATGCAGTCAGGCGGCAGATTCACGGGAGGCAGCAGGTCAGGTATGGCCAGGACATGATGACGCGTGCACCCTCTGACTCGTTGTCTTGCAAGCACGGAAACAGGGAATTGGCACAATAGCCTCCCGGTCACCCACAACCTCAATCCACTGGTAAGCCGTTTCACGGCCCTCTAACCTCGCTTGGACCTACCCCTGCCTATACCAGGTGCAAGAGTTGGTGGCCGTTCGGCCGACAACTTGTGCAAGAGGCCTTGAGGGTGTGCGAAGCACCAAGGGTTCGTGAAGCAATAAGGGAGGGAAGCAACGAGGTTGGGAAGAAACGTGTGTCAGGAAACAATGAGGATGTGTTGCAATTTGGGTATGTCCCACGAGGGTTTGAAGCAAGCAATGTAGGTACATCAAGCAAAGAGGGTGGGGAAATGAGGGTGGTGGGCAATGAGGGGGTGAGGCAAGAAGGGCGTGAAGCAATAAGGGCGTGAAGCAATAAGGGCGTGAAGCAATAAGGGCGTGAAGCAATAAGGGCGTGAAGCAATAAGGGTAGGCATGAGCAAAACCGGGTAATTACCCGACCCGACCCGGTTTTGCCATACCCGACCTCGGGTCGGGTAATTTCGGGTCGGGTCCGGGTCGGGTAATATGCCCAGGACCCTTACCCGGACCCGGTTTTTTTAGGCGGGTATTATAATACCCGCCTGGCGGGTCCGGGTATACCCGACCCGGACCCCCTGAAAAGCGGGTAATTTTACCCGCCACCTACTAGTGGACATCCTAAAGTTGGGCTAGGCTAGGTAGGGCTAGGCTAGGTAGGGCTCCACTCGTCCCCCTCACCTCCAAAACTGTTTTGCCGCAAAACCAAAAACACAGCGCGACTTACGCCCATGTCGAGGTGGAATACCCGACCTCGGGTAATTTTTTACCCGACCGGGTCGGGTACCCGTTACCCGACACGTCGGGTAGCATTCCGGGTAGCGGGTATTGATACCCGGCCCGGGTAACCCGGACCCGACCCGGCGGGTAATTTTCAGGATTTCCGATACCCGACCCGCCCTAAAAGCGGGTCCGGGTACCGGGTACCCGACCCGGGCGGGTAGTTTGCTCAACCCTAAATAAGGGCATGAAGCAATAAGGGCGTGACAAAAGATACATGTTAGTAGATGAAGGGAAGTAGAAAATACGGTTCAACGCCCCAGTAGACAATAGCCTCATGTTCCTACACACCTGCAGTGTGCTTCGTATGTTCGCCCAAACAGGTCCTCGGAAAAAGGCTCCACATGATCCGGAGTGGCCATGACAGGTGCAGGCAGCACAGAGGGGAAGGCGGAGCCCTTGGCAAGAGGTGGCTTCTCTGGACCAAAGACTTGAAGAAGCTCGCCTGGCTCCGTGTTGTCGTACATGGCAAAGGAGTACATGCTGCTCCCTGCAACGGATCCACTCATTGGTCGGATGTTTCCAGGCTTGAATCACTTAGATCGAAAAAGGACAAAAGGGCACATGGCTTCTAGTACAAAAGGACATGGGTTGGTTGGGTGGATGGATGGAATAGGTAAGACAGTACATTGGTTGGATTATGGGGAGATTTTCAAATTGGATGACGTTTGAATAATGAACCAAACCCCAGCCGTTTAGAACACCACCTAATGAAGAATATTGATACATGAAGGAGGGAAGGGGGAGGAGAAAGATAAGGAGGGATGCAAGGGGGGGAGGAGGAGGAGGAGGAGGAGGAGGAGGAGGAGGAGGAGGAGGAGGAGGAGGAGGAGGAGGAGGAGGAGGAGGAGGAGGAGGAGGAGGAGGAGGAAGGGGGGGGGGAGGAGGAGGAGGAGGAGGAGGAGGAGGAGGAGGAGGAGGAGGAGGAGGAGAGGAGGAGGAGAGGAGGAGGATGAGTGGAGAAGGAGAGGGACATAGAGGAAGAGGAGGCAGGTGGGGAAGAGGAGAGGGATGGAGAGATAAGCACGTGAGTTTTAGGAACATCTGCTCGACTGACTCACTACTGTCAAGCATGTCCATTACTCCTCGAATCCTCGACTCCAAGAAAACTATACCACCCCATGTGATGCTGATGCTCTCTCTGATCTGCTGCGCAGATGCGTTGGGCGGCAGAGGATGGCGGAAGATGGGAATGGAGAACACTGCGGGGGAAGGAGGGCAGGCATGGGGCGCATGAAAGCGGATTACAGAGGAAATATTCGTTAGCTGTGTGGTTATTGCCAAGCAGGCAGATGAACGCCGCATTGGGTCCACAAAGTATCTGAGGTCCGCCACAAGAAAAGGTGGCAACAAATCAATGTGCAGCGCAGTCTCTGGGTGCGGTGGCACATACGTGGGATGGGATGTGTCACAAGCGGAAACTAAAACTGATGAGTAAAGCTACTGCAGTCCACGGTATGTGCGAAAGCATGGAGATGCAAGAGATAAAAGGCCCTGTAGTATAGTCCTGAGCAACGGATGGGTCAGGGCCTGCCGGGCCCAGGCCGGGAGAGGCCCGTCCCTTGCAAGGGACGGGCCCGGCCCGGCCTGAGTGGGACCAGCCATGGCAGTCTGCCAGCCCCCAGCCTGTACCCTGTGGACAGGACGGGTCCGGCCTATGTCACCCGTCACACGTACTGGGTTGGCCGGTCCTCTGGCACCCCTTTCGCCCACCAGTCCGTACGGACTCGGGCAACGTAAAAGTCGAAATGTTTGACCCACACGATGGTCCGGGTTGGGCCAGCCCCGTCTCTTTGCTCATGTCTACATCAGCGCATAGGCACAGGCCCTGTAGCGCATGGCCCTGTAGCGCATGGCTAAGTGGGAAAATTCGCGTTTCGCGTAAATTCGCTAACGAATTTACGCTGGCGTAAATTCGCTCGAACGCCAGGGCCCATGTTTTGAATTCGTTGGGAAATACGTTCTGCCCGGGCAGGAAAAAAATGCCCGGGCAGGCCCAAAAAAAAAGTTCCCAGGTAGGGGGGGCGTGGGGGGTTTCAGGGCAACTCTTTTTAGCAGAAAATTATTATTGCTTCTCAAAGTTTATGGCAATAGCATGTTCTAGAGTTTGGGGGGTATCCTTAGCATTAACAGCCCTGCAGCAACCTACAGCAAGATGATGAACCATACTCATGAGGTAAGCTAATGTCTATGCTTAAACTAGTTCTTCTAGCTATGACGCGGAGTGATAAGCTAGATCTACTCTACGTCTGGTAGAGTAGCGTGTGAGATGCGTGCGTGATATGGTTGCGTAAGTTGGGTGGTGGATGGGTTGGGTTCTCTAGATGTGGTGGGGTTTGATGCGGTTGGGAGCGTGGGAGGGGTTGGAGCATTTTTGGTGGTTCAAAAGTTAGAATCGCGAATTCGCGAGGCCACGGATGGCTTCGCCAAGTCGCTGCAAATCGAGTTGGGAAATTCGTGTTTTTTTGTCCGGGCTGCCCCAAAAATTTTCCCCCAGCGCTTCGCGAATTTCAGGTAAATTCACGTTTGCGAATTTATGCTTACGAATTTACGCAAAACGCTGGGGGACCCCAACGAATTTGCCCACTTAGGCGCATGGCCATGCAGCGCATGGCCCTGTAGCGCATTGCCCTGTAGCGCATGGCCCTGTAGCGCATGGCCCTGTAGCGCATTGCCCTGTAGCGCATGGCCCTGTAGCGCATGGCCCTGTAGCGCATGGCCCTGTAGCGCATGGCCCTGTAGCGCATTGCCCTGTAGCGCATTGCCCTGTAGCGCATGGCTCCGTAGCGCATTGCCCTGTAGCGCATGGCCCTGTAGCGCATGGCCCTGTAGCGCATTGCCCTGTAGCGCATGGCCCTGTAGCGCATGGCCCTGTAGCGCATGGCCCTGTAGCGCATGGCCCTGCAGCGCATGGCCCTGTAGCGCATTGCCCTGTAGCGCATTGCCCTGTAGCGCATGGCCCTGTAGCGCATTGCCCTGTAGCGCATTGCCCTGTAGCGCATGGCCCTGTAGCGCATGGCCCTGTAGCGCATTGCTCTGTAGCGCATTGCCCTGTAGCGCATGGCCCTGTAGCGCATTGCCCTGTAGCGCATGGCCATGTAGTGCATGGCCCTGTAGCGCATGGCCCTGTAGCGCATGGCCCTGTAGCGCATGGCCGGTAGCGCATGGCCCTGTAGCGCATGGCCCTGTAGCGCATTGCCCTGTAGCGCATTGCCCTGTAGCGCATGGCCCTGTAGCGCATAGCTAGACATGATCAAAATGCGATTGCGATTTAAATCGCATCGCATGCAGGTGCGATGTTTTAAAAAGCGATGCGATTTTAAATCGCATCGCGCGAATTATTTTTCAAAAAATATAAAATCGCACATCGCATTTTACCCGCGATGTATTAATAAATCGCATGCGATATTTAATTAAATCGCAAAATGCGATTTTAAATCGCATCGCGTTTTAAAAAAGAAATAACAAACACCCCAAAAAAACAGAAAAAAAACCATGGCTGCAGGGAAATTGACTCACGGGCAGTCGTAAGCTAGAGAGCAAATAACCAGTGTGGTTTCGTAGTGGGTTTCAGAGTGGGTTTCAGTGCAATATCGCGCGTTATTTTTTTAAAAATCGCATATCGCATTTAAATCGCGTTTTTTAAGCGCGATTAAAATGCGATTTAAATTAAATCGCGCGATATAAATTCATCGCATCGCGCGATGATAAAAAAAAAAAAAAAAACATCGCCATCGCAAAAACGCGATTAAAATGCGACGCGATGCGATTTTTTTTGCCCATGTCTACGCATAGCCCTGTAGCGCATGGCCCTGTATCGCATTGCTCTGTAGCGCATTGCCCTGTAGCGCATTGCCCTGTAGCGCATTGCCCTGTAGCGCATGGCCCTATAGCGCATTGCCCTGTAGCGCATGGCCCTGTAGCGCATGGCCCGGTAGCGCATTGCCCTGTAGCGCATTGCCCCGTAGCGCATTGCCCTGTAGCGCATTGCCCTGTAGCGCATGCCCTGTAGCGCATGGCCCTGTAGCGCATGGCCCTGTAGCGCATGGCCCTGTAGCGCATTGCCCTGTAGCGCATGGCCCTGTAGCGCATTGCCCTGTAGCGCATGGACGAGAACATTCCAGCAGCCATAACAGCAGGAAAAGCAGGGTAACTTTCGGTGCTCTCACCACCTGCCACTCACCACCTGCCACTCACCACCTGCCACTCACCCCCTGCCGCTCACCCCCTGCCGCTCACCCCTTGCCGCACTTGCCGCTCACCCCTTGCAGCACTTTGCCGCTCACCCCTTGCAGCACTTGCCGCTCACCACTTGCGATGACACCAGGGTCGCCGGTAATGGGGGCCCAGCCGCGGGCTTGCCAGTGAGCATGCTGGCCAAAATGCTCGGAGGCACCAGAGGCAGGAGGTCCGTGAAGGGCTTGAGCGTGGCTGCGGCGTCCAGGCTGCCCATCACCGACACAGCGTACAGGTCCTTCCTGGGGGCGGGCAGCCCCAGCACGGAGCGCACCTGGTACCCCGTGATAGCCTCCACGAGGGGCCTGGGGAAAGGGGAATGGTGTGGGGAAAAGGGAATGGTGTGGGGAAAAGGGAATGGTGTGGGGAAAAGGGAATGGTGTGGGGAAAGGGGAATGGTTTGGGCAGAGGAGAGACGTGCTGAAGCGCAACGTGGCCTCGTGGCCTCATGGCCTCCTCATGGCCTCGTGGCCTGCCCTTGGAAATTTACTAACGACCGTGGAGGATTAGCATGCCAGGGATATGACAGAGTATGCTGGAATGCCATGGTGACGCACCTGCCATGCCATGGTGACGCACCTGCCATGTCATGGTGACGCACCTGCCATGCCATGGTGACGCACTTGAATGCAACGCGCTTCAGATTTCTTCGTGATTATCACCTCACTCACTACGGTGCACACCTCGTGATCTCCCCTCACTCGCGCCCCACTGCAGTCCTGGTCGCGGAGTGTGGTCAGGGTACCGCTGCTGGAGTTCACCACCTGCCAGCCCCCGTGTTGCATGCTGAGCCGCACGCACAGCGCACCTGTCCTGGTCAGTGAGCACCATCATGACGGTGCCGCCGCTGTAGTTGAGCACCCTGTCGCCCAGCGTGTTGTACGCCAGCATGGACGCGCTGTTCACGCATCCCGCCAGGCCCCAGTAGCTCAGGTTGGTAGTGCTACGCAGCCCAAAGTGCCCAAAGACCTTCACCACTCCGACCGACTCCTGCCAGGAGCCGGGTGAAAAGGGACGGGAGAGGGGAGAAGCGTGGCCGTGCTAGGAGGCGAGATAGGACACGCGCCGGCGGCCACCATGAGGTGCTGCCAACCCAGCACCTGATGACAGCATGCCCATCAGCATCTGATGACAGCATGCCCATCAGCACCTGATGACAACATGCCCATAAGCACCTGAGGACAGCATGCCCATCAGCACCTTATGACAGCATGCCCATCAGCACCTGATGACAGCATGCCCATCAGCACCTGATGACAGCATGCCCATCAGCACCTGATGACAGCTTGCCCATCAGCACCTGATGACAGCATGCCCATCAGCACCTGATGACAGCATGCCCATCAGCACCTGATGAAAGCATGCCCATAAGCACCTGATGACAGCATGCCCATCAGCACCTGATGACAGCATGCCCATCAGCACCTGATGACAGCATGCCCATCAGCACCTGATGTCAGCATGCCCATCAGCACCTGAGGACAGCATGCCCATCAGCACCTTATGACAGCATGCCCATCAGCACCTGATGACAGCATGCCCATCAGCACCTGAGGACAGCATGCCCCTCAGCACTGATGGCAGCATGCCCATCAGCATCTGATGACAGCATGCCCATCAGCACCTGATGACAGCTTGCCCATCAGCACCTGATGACAGCATGCCCATCAGCACCTGATGACAGCATGCCCATCAGCACCTGATGAAAGCATGCCCATAAGCACCTGATGACAGCATGCCCATCTGCACCTGATGACAGGCATGCCCATCAGCACCTGATGACAGCATGCCCATCAGCACCTGATGACAGCATGCCCATCAGCACCTGATGACAGCATGCCCATCAGCACCTGATGACAGCATGCCCATCAGCACCTGATGACAGCATGCCCATTAGCACCTGATGACAGCATGCCCATCAGCACCTGATGACAGCATGCCCATCAGCACCTGATGTCAGCATGCCCATCAGCACCTGAGGACAGCATGCCCATCAGCACCTTATGACAGCATGCCCATCAGCACCTGATGACAGCATGCCCATCAGCACCTGATGACAGCATGCCCATCAGCACCTGATGGCAGCATGCCCATCAGCACCTGATGACAGCATGCCCATCAGCACCTGATGACAGCTTGCCCATCAGCACCTGATGACAGCAGGCCCATCAGCACCTTATGACAGCATGCCCATCAGCACCTGATGAAAGCATGCCCATAAGCACCTGATGACAGCATGCCCATCTGCACCTGATGACAGCATGCCCATCAGCACCTGATGACAGCATGCCCATCAGCACCTGATGACAGCTTGCCCATCAGCACCTGATGGCAGCATGCCCATCAGCACCTGATGACAGCATGCCCATCAGCACCTGATGACAGCTTGCCCATCAGCACCTGATGACAGCATGCCCATCAGCACCTGATGACAGCATGCCCATCAGCACCTGATGACAGCTTGCCCATCAGCACCTGATGACAGCATGCCCATCAGCACCTGATGACAGCATGCCCATCAGCACCTGATGAAAGCATGCCCATAAGCACCTGATGACAGCATGCCCATCAGCACCTGATGACAGCATGCCCATCAGCACCTGATGACAGCATGCCCATCAGCACCTGATGTCAGCATGCCCATCAGCACCTGAGGACAGCATGCCCATCAGCACCTTATGACAGCATGCCCATCAGCACCTGATGACAGCATGCCCATCAGCACCTGATGACAGCATGCCCATCAGCACCTGACGGCAGCATGCCCATCAGCACCTGATGACAGCATGCCCATCAGCACCTGATGACAGCTTGCCCATCAGCACCTGATGACAGCAGGCCCATCAGCACCTTATGACAGCATGCCCATCAGCACCTGATGACAGCATGCCCATCAGCACCTGATGACAACATGCCCATAAGCACCTGAGGACAGCATGCCCATCAGCACCTTATGACAGCATGCCCATCAGCACCTGATGACAGCATGCCCATCAGCACCTGATGACAGCATGCCCATCAGCACCTGATGGCAGCATGCCCATCAGCACCTGATGACAGCATGCCCATCAGCACCTGATGACAGCTTGCCCATCAGCACCTGATGACAGCATGCCCATCAGCACCTGATGACAGCATGCCCATCAGCACCTGATGAAAGCATGCCCATAAGCACCTGATGACAGCATGCCCATCAGCACCTGATGTCAGCATGCCCATCAGCACCTGAGGACAGCATGCCCATCAGCACCTTATGACAGCATGCCCATCAGCACCTGATGACAGCATGCCCATCAGCACCTGATGACAGCATGCCCATCAGCACCTGATGGCAGCATGCCCATCAGCACCTGATGGCAGCATGCCCATCAGCACCTGATGACAGCTTGCCCATCAGCACCTGATGACAGCAGGCCCATCAGCACCTGATGACAGCATGCCCATCAGCACCTGATGAAAGCATGCCCATAAGCACCTGATGACAGCATGCCCATCTGCACCTGATGACAGCATGCCCATCAGCACCTGATGACAGCATGCCCATCAGCACCTGATGACAGCATGCCCATTAGCACCTGATGACAGCATGCGCATCAGCACCTGATGACAGCATGCCCATCAGCACTTGATTGATGACAGCATGCCCATCAGCACCTGATGACAGCATGCCCATCAGCACCTGATGACACCATGCCCATCAGCACCTGATGACAGCATGCCCATCAGCATCTGATGACAGCATGCCCATCAGCACCTGATGACAGCATGCCCATCAGCACCTGATGACAGCATGCCCATCAGCACCTGATGACAGCATGCCCATAAGCACCTGATGACAGCATGCCCATCAGCACCTGATGACAGCATGCCCATCAGCACCTGATGACAGCATGCCCATCAGCACCTGATGTCAGCATGCCCATCAGCACCTGAGGACAGCATGCCCATCAGCACCTTATGACAGCATGCCCATCAGCACCTGATGACAGCATGCCCATCAGCACCTGATGACAGCATGCCCCATCAGCACCTGATGGCAGCATGCCCATCAGCACCTGATGACAGCATGCCCATCAGCACCTGATGACAGCTTGCCCATCAGCACCTGATGACAGCAGGCCATCAGCACCTTATGACAGCATGCCCATCAGCACCTGATGACAGCATGCCCATCAGCACCTGATGACAACATGCCCAGAAGCACCTGAGGACAGCATGCCCATCAGCACCTTATGACAGCATGCCCATCAGCACCTGATGACAGCATGCCCATCAGCACCTGATGACAGCATGCCCATCAGCACCTGATGGCAGCATGCCCATCAGCACCTGATGACAGCATGCCCATCAGCACCTGATGACAGCTTGCCCATCAGCACCTGATGACAGCATGCCCATCAGCACCTGATGACAGCATGCCCATCAGCACCTGATGAAAGCATGCCCATAAGCACCTGATGACAGCATGCCCATCAGCACCTGATGTCAGCATGCCCATCAGCACCTGAGGACAGCATGCCCATCAGCACCTTATGACAGCATGCCCATCAGCACCTGATGACAGCATGCCCATCAGCACCTGATGACAGCATGCCCATCAGCACCTGATGGCAGCATGCCCATCAGCACCTGATGGCAGCATGCCCATCAGCACCTGATGACAGCTTGCCCATCAGCACCTGATGACAGCAAGCCCATCAGCACCTGATGACAGCATGCCCATCAGCACCTGATGAAAGCATGCCCATAAGCACCTGATGACAGCATGCCCATCTGCACCTGATGACAGCATGCCCATCAGCACCTGATGACAGCATGCCCATCAGCACCTGATGACAGCATGCCCATCAGCACCTGATGACAGCATGCCCATCAGCACCTGATGACAGCATGCCCATCAGCACCTGATGACAGCATGCCCATTAGCACCTGATGACAGCATGCGCATCAGCACCTGATGACAGCATGCCCATCAGCACTTGATTGATGACAGCATGCCCATCAGCACCTGATGACAGCATGCCCATCAGCACCTGATGACACCATGCCCATCAGCACCTGATGACAGCATGCCCATCAGCATCTGATGACAGCATGCCCATCAGCACCTGATGACAGCATGCCCATCAGCACCTGATGAAAGCATGCCCATCAGCACCTGATGACAGCATGCCCATCAGCACCTTATGACAGCATGCCCATCAGCACCTGATGACAGCATGCCCATCAGCACCTGATAACAGCATGCCCATCAGCACCTGATGACAGCATGCCCATCAGCACTTGATTGATGACAGCATGCCCATCAGCACCTGATGACAGCATGGCCATCAGCACCTGATGACACCATGCCCATCAGCACCTGATGACAGCATGCCCATCAGCATCTGATGACAGCATGCCCATCAGCACCTGATGACAGCATGCCCATCAGCACTTGATGACAGCATGCCCATCAGCACCTGATGACAGCATGCCCATCAGCACCTGAGGACAGCATGCCCATCAGCACCTGATGACAGCATGCCCATCAGCACCTTATGACAGCATGCCCATCAGCACCTGATGACAGCATGCCCATCAGCACCTGATGACAGCATGCCCATTTGCACCTGAGGACAGCATGCCCGTCAGCACCTGATGACAGCATGCCCATCAGCACCTGATGACACCATGCCCTTCAGCACCTGATGACAGCATGCCCATCAGCATCTGATGAGAGCATGCCCATCAGCACCTGATGACAGCATGCCCATCAGCACTTGATGACAGCATGCCCATCAGCACCTGATGACAGCATGCCCATCAGCACCTGAGGACAGCATGCCCATCAGCACCTGATGACAGCATGCCCATCAGCACCTTATGACAGCATGCCCATCAGCACCTGATGACAGCATGCCCATCAGCACCTGATAACAGCATGCCCATCAGCACCTGATGACAGCATGCCCATCAGCAACTCATGACAGCATGCCCATCAGCTAGACATGATCAAAACGCTATTGCGATTTAAATCGCATCGCATACAGGTGCGATGTTTAAAAAGCGATGTGATTTTAAATCGCATCGCACTATTTATTTTTCAAAAAAAAAAAAAATCGCAAATCGCATTTTACCCGCGATGTTTTAAAAAATCGCATGCGATATTTAATTAATTCGCGCAATGCGATTTTAAATCGCATCGCGTTTTAAAACAGAATTAAAAAACACCCCAAAAAAACAGACCAAAAACATGGCTGCGGGGAAATTGACTCACAGGCAGTTGTAAGCTAGAGTGCAAATAACCAGTGTAGTTTCGAAGTGGGTTTCAGAGTGGGTTTCAGTGCAATGTCGCGCACGATTTTTAAAAAATCGCATATCGCATTTAAATCGCGTTTTTTAGCGCGATAAAAATGCGATTTAAATAAAATCGCGCGACATTAATTCACCGCATCGCGCGATGATTAAAAAAAAAAAAAAAAAAAACATCACCATCGCAAAAGCGCGATTAAATCGATGCGAAGCGATTTTTTTTGCCCATGTCTACCATCAGCACCTGATGACAGCATGCCCATCAGCACCTGATGACAGCATGCCCATCAGCACCTGATGACAGCATGCCCATTAGCACCTGATGACAGCATGCCCATCAGCACCTGATGACAGCATGCCCATCAGCACCTGATGTCAGCATGCCCATCAGCACTTGATGACAGCATGCCCATCAGCACCTGATGACAGCATGCCCATCAGCACCTGATGACAGCATGCCCATCAGCACCTGATGTCAGCATGCCCATTTGCACCTGATGACAGCATGCCCATCAGCACCTGAGGACAGCATGCCCATCAGCACCTGATGAAAACATGCCCATCAGCACCTGATGACAGCATGCCCATCAGCACCTGATGACAGCATGCCCATCAGCACCTGATGAAAGCATGCCCATCAGCACCTGATGACAGCATGCCCATCAGCACCTGATGACAGCATGCCCATCAGCACCTGATGACAGCATGCCCATCAGCACCTGATGACAGCATGCCCATCAGCACCTGAGGACAGCATGCCCATCAGCACCTGATGACAGCATGCCCATCAGCACCTGATGACAGCATGCCCATCAGCACCTGATGACAGCATGCCCATCAGCACCTGATGAAAGCATGCCCATCAGCACCTGATGACAGCATGCCCATCAGCACCTGATGACAGCATGCCCATCAGCACCTGATGTCAGCATGCCCATCAGCACCTGATGACAGCATGCGCATCAGCACCTGAGGACAGCATGCCCATCAGCACCTGATGACAGCATGCCCATCAGCACCTGATGAAAGCATGCCCATCAGCACCTGATGACAGCATGCCCATCAGCACCTGATGACAGCATGCCCATCAGCACCTGATGAAAGCATGCCCATCAGCACCTGATGACAGCATGCCCATCAGCACCTGATGACAGCATGCCCATCAGCACCTGATGACAGCATGCCCATCAGCACCTGATGACAGCATGCCCATCAGCACCTGAGGATAGCATGCCCATCAGCACCTGATGACAGCATGCCCATCAGCACCTGATGACAGCATGCCCATCAGCACCTGATGACAGCATGCCCATCATCACCTGATGACAGCATGCCCATCAGCACCTGATGTCAGCATGCCCATCAGCACCTGATGACAGCATGCCCATCAGCACCTGATGACAGCATGCCCATCAGCACCTGATGACAGCATGACCATCAGCACCTGATGACAGCATGCCCATTAGCACCTGATGTCAGCATGCCCATTTGCACCTGCTGACAGCATGCCCATCAGCACCTGAGGACAGCATGCCCATCAGCACCTGATGACAGCATGCCCATCAGCACCTGATGACAGCATGCCCATCAGCACCTGATGACAGCATGCCCATCAGCACCTGATGTCAGCATGCCCATTTGCACCTGCTGACAGCATGCCCATCAGCACCTGAGGACAGCATGCCCATCAGCACCTGATGACAGCATGCCCATCAGCACCTGATGACAGCATGCCCATCAGCACCTGATGACAGCATGCCCATCAGCACCTTATGACAGCATGCCCATCAGCACCTGATGACAGCATGCCCATCAGCACCTGATGACAGCATGCCCATCAGCACCTGATGACAGCTTGCCCATCAGCACCTGATGACAGCATGCCCATCAGCACCTGATGACAGCATGCCCATCAGCACCTGATGAAAGCATGCCCATCAGCACCTGATGACAGCATGCCCATCAGCACCTGATGACAGCATGCCCATCAGCACCTGATGACACCATGCCCATCAGCACCTGATGACAGCATGCCCATCAGCACCTGATGACAGCATGCCCATCAGCACCTGATGACAGCATGCCCATCAGCACCTGATGACAGCATGCCCATTAGCACATGATGACAGCATGCCCATCAGCACCTGATGACAGCATGCCCATCAGCACCTGATGTCAGCATGCCCATCAGCACCTGATGACAGCATGCCCATCAGCACCTGATGACAGCATGCCCATCAGCACCTGATGACAGCATGCCCATCAGCAGCTGATGACAGCATGCCCATCAGCACCTGATGACAGCATGCCCATCAGCACCTGATGACAGCATGCCCATCAGCACCTGAGGACAGCATGCCCATCAGCACCTGATGACAGCATGCCCATCAGCACCTGATGAAAGCATGCCCATCAGCACCTGATGACAGCATGCCCATCAGCACCTGATGACAGCATGCCCATCAGCACCTGATGACAGTATGCCCATCAGCACCTGATGACAGCATGCCCATCAGCACCTGAGGACAGCATGCCCATCAGCACCTGATGACAGCATGCCCATCAGAACCTGATGACAGCATGCCCATCAGCACCTGATGACAGCATGCCCATCAGCACCTGATGAAAGCATGCCCATCAGCACCTGATGACAGCATGCCCATCAGCACCTGATGTCAGCATGCCCATCAGCACCTGATGACAGCATGCCCATCAGCACCTGAGGACAGCATGCCCATCAGCACCTGATGACAGCATGCCCATCAGCACCTGATGACAGCATGCCCATCAGCACCTGATGACAGCATGCCCATCAGCACCTTATGACAGCATGCCCATCAGCACCTGATGACAGCATGCCCATCAGCACCTGATGACAGCTTGCCCATCAGCACCTGATGACAGCATGCCCATCAGCACCTGATGACAGCATGCCCATCAGCACCTGATGAAAGCATGCCCATAAGCACCTGATGACAGCATGCCCATCTGCACCTGATGACAGTATGCCCATCAGCACCTGATGACAGCATGCCCATCAGCACCTGATGACAGCATGCCCATCAGCACCTGATGACAGCATGCCCATCAGCACCTGATGACAGCATGCCCATCAGCACCTGATGACAGCATGCCCATTAGCACCTGATGACAGCATGCCCATCAGCACCTGATGACAGCATGCCCATCAGCACCTGATGTCAGCATGCCCATCAGCACTTGATGACAGCATGCCCATCAGCACCTGATGACAGCATGCCCATCAGCACCTGACGTCAGCATGCCCATTTGCACCTGATGACAGCATGCCCATCAGCACCTGAGGACAGCATGCCCATCAGCACCTGATGACAGCATGCCCATCAGCACCTGATGACAGCATGCCCGTTTGCACCTGAGGACAGCATGCCCATCAGCACCTGATGACAGCATTCCCATCAGCACCTGATGACAGCATGCCCATCAGCACCTGATGAAAGCATGCCCATCAGCACCTGATGACAGCATGCCCATCAGCACCTGATGACAGCATGCCCATCAGCACCTGATGTCAGCATGCCCTTCAGCACCTGATGACAGCATGCCCATCAGCACCTGATGACAGCATGCCCATCAGCACCTGATGACAGCATGCCCATCAGCACCTGATGTCAGCATGCCCATTTGCACCTGCTGACAGCATGCCCATCAGCACCTGAGGACAGCATGCCCATCAGCACCTGATGACAGCATGCCCATTAGCACCTGATGTCAGCATGCCCATTTGCACCTGCTGACAGCATGCCCATCAGCACCTGAGGACAGCATGCCCATCAGCACCTGATGAAAGCATGCCCATCAGCACCTGATGACAGCATGCCCATCAGCACCTGATGACAGCATGCCCATCAGCAGCTGATGTCAGCATGCCCATTTGCACCTGCTGACAGCATGCCCATCAGCACCTGAGGACAGCATGCCCATCAGCACCTGATGACAGCATGCCCATCAGCACCTGATGACAGCATGCCCATCAGCACCTGATGACAGCATGCCCATCAGCACCTTATGACAGCATGCCCATCAGCACCTGATGACAGCATGCCCATCAGCACCTGATGACAGCATGCCCATCAGCACCTGATGACAGCATGCCCATCAGCACCTGATGACAGCTTGCCCATCAGCACCTGATGACAGCATGCCCATCAGCACTTGATGACAGCATGCCCATCAGCACCTGATGAAAGCATGCCCATCAGCACCTGATGACAGCATGCCCATCAGCACCTGATGACAGCATGCCCATCAGCACCTGATGACAGCATGCCCATCAGCACCTGATGACAGCATGCCCATCAGTACCTGATGACAGCATGCCCATCAGCACCTGATGACAGCATGCCCATCAGCACCTGATGACAGCATGCCCATTAGCAGCTGATGACAGCATGCCCATCAGCACCTGATGACAGCATGCCCTTCAGCACCTTATGACAGCATGCCCATCAGCACCTTATGACAGCATGCCCATCAGCACCTGATGACAGCATGCCCATCAGCACCTGATGACAGCATGCCCATCAGCACCTGATGACAGCATGCCCATCAGCATCGCAAAAAAGGTGTGCTCGCAAAACGATTGCGTAGCATTCGAGCGAATGCTTTGCAAACGTTTTGCGAACATGTGGGTGAAAATTCATGGCGGACTAAGATCAGAACACTTGGCGAATGCTTGGGCAACATTTCCCGAAACACTTTTTGGTTCACGACAGCGAATGCTTAGAGGTGTCTTTTCGGTAATCTCCGTGGTTCGTTTACAAATGCATGGCGGTGTTCTTTCTACAACTTTTGCAGTAAACATGTAAATGCATAGAGAAGTTTATGCTCACCATTTTTAGTATTCAGCATGATTTGTTGCAAACGTTTGGTGGTGTTTTTCATGGATCCGTTTTTGCAGGCTGCAGTACCCTTTTGGGCATGGTTCAGTACAATTAGGGCATGCCTCGTTTGGATTTACTTATAATGCAACAAGCAAATTATTTGATATATTAAAAAAAACAACTACACCACAGTACACAACCACTATGGCCCAACCGCCCTTGCCTACCAGCACCTCTATGTGGGTCCCGCACTAACACAAAGAGAAACTGAGCGGCGGCACACCAGGAGCAGCAATTCTTGAAACAGGATTCGAATTCCTGCACGTTACGTTCAGAAATTGTTATCTCGAAATTAATCCAAGGTCGAAATCACCAACAATAAGGACAATGCTTACAACAACGAAGTAGCGCGACGCTGGATATTGAGTCCTGCACATTAGGTTCAAACATTGTAATCAAATTAGTTATATTCCGTACGATAGCAATTACAAGAGCCAGCTTACCGGAGGAAATAGCTCGTGGTAGGCTACAAATTTCTGCACGTCATACGAGACATTGTTGTGAAATTAGTCCGACGATCAAATGACCAGCGAGACTTACAATTGGACTTACATGGGGAATTATCTCGATGTTGGACAGAGTTACATAGCTAGCTGCGATAAAGACAAGCATCGTGAGGACACATGCAAATCATTAGTTTGATTGATACGTTAAGTAACAAATGCCTTCATACCCCCATGGCGTGCTGTGTGTGCCCGTATCGTGCGTGCATGGCGCCCTCCACCAGCAGCCCCGCCTGGAATCGCCCCGCCCACCACTCCGACGCCGGGCGACTACCCACCGCTGTCACGCCCGCACTGCTTGGAGAGAGGAGGGGGTGGCAGGGGGCGGAAGCGGGAGGGTGGAGTGACGGTGTGCGCAAGAGTCGGGGAAGAGCGCACAAGACATGGAAGAAAAGAATGGAGGCTGCACTCCTTGTGGCGGCTGCACTCCTCGTGGTGGCTGCACTCCTCGTGGCCGCCTCACCATGAGGGCCACGCGTGCACAGCACACTCACACGATCACACGTATCAACGTGCGAACGCCACACTCTCCCCCACACTTCCTTGCCCTGTCATGCAGCAGGCCCTTCCCACTGCCCCCCACACTCGCACGTGCCTGCGAATGCCCTCTCATGGGCCTCTCTACTCCAGCAACCCATCCGTGGCACCTGTATGATCCCCCCCTCTCCGCCTGGCCATGACTGTTCACCTGTAGTCGAAGTAACGGTGTAGGGAGGCGAGGGAGGAGGAGAGATGGCGCGAGGAGAGAGACTCGTGGTGCTGCCACAGATGCACCTGATGCCATGCACCCACGCCATGCACCCATGTGATGCCATGCACCCATGTGATGCCATGCACCCATGTGATGCCATGCACCCATGTGCCATGCGCCCATGCCATGCCATGCAGCCATGTGATTCCATGCAGCCATGTGAAAGAAAGAGGTGAGTAAAGGCAAGGAGAGTGGTAGGTCGCATGGAGAGGCGTGGCGTGCAAGAGCCAAAAGGGGGTGGCATGGGCACGCAACAGGCAGAACAGAGGGCACACGGATGGGCTGCCAGGGATGGCTTCACACCGCCATGCATATAGCAAGGCACATGTATGCACCTTGGGTGGCAGGTCGTGCGCATACGCCATGGCGCTCACGTCGTCTGGCAGCGCACCACCCATGGCGCCAGCATGCCCCCCTTCACTGCTCCTCGGGCCTGCTGCTGCTGCGCCCAACCTGCAGCGCACACACGATGGACGGATGGATGGGGCATGCGCGTGAGAAGGGGAGTGCACGAGAGCGGATGCTCTCCATTCCGCTCTGCCCCCTCCACCTTCCCACACACACTACTAGCCATGCCTCTCTGCACGAGTCGCGCCGCACCACTGCTGCGCCAAGCACACACGTGGCAAGCACACACATGGCAAGCACAGCTCCAGGGGCGAGGGGGAGAAAGAGCAGCTGGGACGAGCGAAAAGGGAGAGAGGGCACGAAAGGGGGATCGAGACGGGCATAGACGGAACGAGTACAGGAGAGAGGAAAAGGACAGTGGCGAGAAGCGAAACAAGGGAAGAGATGTTTCACCACCGTGCTCGCATCTGCTGGCGTCCGCGCACCTGGTGGCCGCCTCCATGCGCGCATCTAGGTACTCCGCCAGGCGCCTCGCCTCCCGAAGATACCGCTTCTGCGTGCCGCCTCCTCCCCCTCGCCCCTCCTTACTCTCCCGCCCCCCCAATGGCGCATTAGCTCATGAACATGCAGATAAGAATGACATGGGTGAACAAGACTAGTCACCTACGAGCTGCTTGAAACGATAGACCATCGTGAAACGAGATCCTCAGCATAGGGCACACTAAGAACGACCATGGTAATCGAAGCCTGTGGGAGAGGAAGGAGCTGCTCACTAGGGGGCGCGAAGGCGAGAATGGGAGCTGAAACTGATGCAGATAGAACTGCCGAGGGCTATTATTGTAAGTAACGTCTAGCTGGAAGGCATGAGAGGGCGCAAGGGGGCAAGTAAGGAAGGGATCAGAAGTGTGTGGTGGGCTGGAGTGCTGGCATGTGGGGTGCAGCGTGGTGGGCTGGGTGGTTGGGGCGAGCAGGTGGTTGAGCTGGATTAGCCGCTCTGGAACCACTTGGCAGATTTTGATTGGTTGGACGAGGTGCAGGGGCTGAGTTGGATGAATAAATTTTGTTGGGTTCGGTTGCAGGTGAAGGGTGGGGGCAAAGGGTGTGTGATTGGTCAGCACGTCATTTTGTGAATAGGGGCGTGTTTCTACAGACCCGAATATCAAGCAAATAGGACCTGAAATTTTGGATCCCAGAATCCGCGCGCTCTATAGCACGCTGTAATTTGCGATTCAATTCGGTTCAGTTTGGTATTCACAAATTTCATAAAGCCGTGTTTTGCACCGATTCCGTTGGACTACGCCCTTCTTGGTGGTTGGATGGAGGTGTTGTAGCCAACACTTGTTACTATATATGCTAAGACGTTTTCGATATATCTCAGTGTGTGTCTTGGATTTGTTTAGTAGATTAAATCGCTTTCCATGGGAACTTGACTTTCTGAATGTATCTAGACTAATATGACTTTATGCTAAAGATAAAAAGCTACTCTTGTTGCCAAAATTGGTGCCAAGTTCATGTACTCTTACAGAACGACCGACAAGCCGTTCATAACCTGAAAAGGTCACATATATATGTGGCAGGAAGAATGTAACAAACTTGAGGGAGAGAAATTGCGACCTCAAAATTCAAGTTGGCTTTACAACCCTGGACCAACTCAGTTACAAGGTGTCGTTCACATATGTAGGGTTACATAATTTCCATTTTCTGCAGCCGTCGTAGATGATGCTAGAGAAGAGACATGGTTAGCATTTGCCAATAACGGCTGAATGTCTGAATGCGTGGCCGCACGGAGATCACCCACAGAATGTGGTTTGTTGAGAGATGCACAGGGGAGTGAGTGGATAGGTTTGGGGTGAAGTCTGGCTTTTAACGGAGAGGTTGCCCAAGGTGAGCTTGACTGGCAATCATGTGCCACCCGGTAGGCTGCGAGAGAGCGGGGAGGAGGGGAGGGGGGGGAAGGGGGGGGGGGGGGGGGGGGAGAGAAAGAGATGGGGGCATACGTTAGTGGGGGGGCGGGGGGTTGAGAGGGGTTAGTTATAGAGTGTTTACTGCCTGTCCTGCCGGGATCCCGCTCACACTTACTGCCCTCTCCCCCTCCCCTGCTTCATGCCACTCCCCCTCCTCTGTCCTCATGCCTCTCCCCCTCCCCTGCCCTCATGCATCTCCCTCTCCCCTGCCCTCATGCGTATCTGCCTCCCCTCTCCTCATGCCTCTTTCCCTCCCCATCTCCTCCAGCTGTCCCTGCCTCTCACGCCCTCACGCCTCTCCCACTCCTCTGCTCTCACTCCTACCCCCCTACCCTCACTGCAATCCATCTTTCCCCACTCTCCTGCACTCACGCCACTCCCCCTCCCCTACCCTAACACCCTCTCCCCCTCCCATGCCCCTCACGCCTCTTCCTCCCCCGCCCTCACGCCTCTTCCCCTCCCCATCTCCTCCGGGCTGCACTCTCCCTTTCCCCACTCCCCTACTCGTACCCCTTTTTCCCTTCCCTTCTCTCACCTCTCGCTCCCTCCATGGCTCTTGCGCCTTCCCACATCCCCCCCTATCACGCACCTCATACCTCCATGCTCTCCCATCTCTCCCCCTCCCCTACTCTTACGCCTCTTCCCCTCCCCTGCACTCACGCCTGCTCTCATGCCTCACTCTCTCCCTGCTCTCATGCCTCACTCCCTCCCTGCTCTCGTGCCTCACTCCCTCCTTGCTCTCATGCCTCACTCCCTCCCTGCTCTCACGCCTTCCCCCTCCACTGCTCTCGTGCCCCTCTCCCTCCCCTCTCGCCTCTCCCGCTCGCTACTATCTGTTGTCTTCCCCATCCCTGCGGCCTCGCTTTCTTCCCTGCTGCTGCGCCTTGAACCTTTATCTGTTTTCATTCAATGAGAAGGCAAGGGATTGCGGCGCGCGAAAAAGCGGGTAACACGTTACAACGTGGGAAAGTGGGAAGCGACCCGCAAGGGAAAGCGGGAAGCGGTCCGCGAGGTGAAGCGGGAAGCGCTAGTCGCTACCGGGGGAAAGCGGGATGTGAAAAGGGGGGAATGGCAGAAACAGGAAGCGGGGGAAAGCGGCATGCCGGAAGCTAGGGGAAGCGGGTGGCGGGAAACAGGGGAGAGAGGCAGCAGCGGATTAGCGAGGGCAAGCGGGGTGCGGGTCGCAAGGGAATGTGGGAAGCATGGGAATGCGCGAAGCATGTGAATGCGGGGAGCACGGGGAGCATGGGAATGCGGGGAGCATGGAATGAGGGGAGCATGGGAAAGCGGGGGCATGGGACAGCGGTGAGCATGGAATGCGGGGAACAAGGGAAAGCGGGATGCGGGGAGCAAGGAATGCGGGGAGCATGAGAATGCGGGGAGCATGGGAATGCGGGGAGCATGGGCAAGCGGGGTGCAGGGAGCAAGGGAATGCGGGGAGGATGGGAAAGCGTGGTGCGGGGAGCAAGGGAATGCGGGGAACATGGGAATGGGGGATGTGGGGAGCAAAGAAATGCGGGGAGCAAGGGGATGCGGAGAGCAAGGGGATGCGGAGAGCATGGGAAAGCGGGGAGCAAGGGAATGCGGAGAGCATGGGAAAGCGGGATGCGGGGAGCAAGGGAATGCGGGGAACATGGGTATGCGGGGAGGATGGGAAAGCAGGGTGCGGGGAGCAAGGAATGCGGGGAACATGGGAATGCGGGGGAGCATGGGAAAGCGGGGTGCGGGGAGCAAGGGAATGCGGGTAACACGGGAATGCGGGGAGCATGGGAATGCGGGATGCGAGGAGCAAGGAAATGCGGGGAGCATGGGAATGCGGGATGTGGGGAGCAAGGAAATGCGGGGAGCAAGGGAATGCAGAGAGCATGGGAAAGCGGGATGCGGGGAGCAAGCAAGGGAATGCGGGGAACATGGGAATGTGGGGAGGATGGGAAAGCGGGGTGCGGGGAGCAAGGGAATGCGGAGAGCATGGGAAAGCGGGATGCGGGGAGCAAGGGAATGCGGGGAACACGGGAATGCGGGGAGCATGGGAATGCGGGATGCGAGGAGCAAGGAAATGCGGGGAGCATGGGAATGCGGGATGTGGGGAGCAAGGAAATGCGGGGAGCAAGGGAATGCAGAGAGCATGGGAAAGCGGGATGCGGGGAGCAAGCAAGGGAATGCGGGGAACACGGGAATGCGGGGAGGATGGGAAAGCGGGGTGCGGGGAGCAAGGGAATGCGGGGAGCACGGGAATGCGGGGAGCATGGGAATGCGGAGAGCATGGGAAAGCGGGATGCGGGGAGCAAGGGAATGCGGGGAACATGGGAATTCGGGGAGGATGGGAAAGCGGGGTGCGGGGAGCAAGGGAATGCGGGGAACACGGGAATGCGGGGAGCATGGGAATGCGGGATGCGGGGAGCAAGGAAATGAGGGAAGCATGGGAATGCGGGATGTGGGGAGCAAGGAAATGCAGGGAGCAAGGGAATGCAGAGAGCATGGGAAAGCGGGATGCGGGGAGCAAGGGAATGCGGGGAACATGGGAATGCGGGGAGGATGGGAAAGCGGGGTGCGGGGAGCAAGGAATGCGGGGAACATGGGAATGCGGGGAGCATGGGAAAGCGGGGTGCGGGGAGCAAGGGAATGCGGGGAACATGGGAATGCGGGATGCGAGGAGCAAGGAAATGCGGGGAGCATGGGAATGCGGAATGTGGGGAGCAAGGAAATGCGGGGAGCAAGGGAATGCAGCGAGCATGGGAAAGCGGGATGCAGGGAGCAAGCAAGGGAATGCGGGGAACATGGGAATGCGGGGAGGATGGGAAAGCAGGATGCGGGGAGCAAGGGAATGCAGGGAACATGGGAATGCGGGGAGCATGGGAAAGCGGGATGCGGGGAGCAAGGGAATGCGGGGAGCATGGGAAAGCGAGATGCGGGGAGCAAGGGAATGCGGGGAACATGGGAATGCGGGGAACATGGGAATGCCGGGAAAATGGGAATGAGGGAAGCATGGGAATGCGAGGAGCATTGGAATGCGGGGAGCAAGGTAATGCGAGGAGCATGGGAAAGCGGGATTCGGGGAGCAAGCGATAGCGGGACGCGGGTGAAAGCGGGTGGAAGGAAGCGAGGGACAGCGAGATGCTGCAGCACGTGAAGGTGAGATGCGGACGTGCTTTCGAAAGCGGGAAGCGGGGATTTGGGAAGCAAGGAAGCCGCGAGGACAGGGATAGCACGATGTGGGAAGCCGCGGGTGGCATTTTCGTACGAGGAGATCGAAGGCGGCGGGAAGCTATAGCGGCCCGCAACGGTGGGCCGTTAGCAGCGGGGGATTCGTCATTTGTTTCCTGCCCTTGTTTTCAGGCGCTGGTGATTTCGTCCAGGCTAGGCTACGCGCGCCAAGAACCTCAATTGATATCCGCGTTCACTAGCCTGACGTCGGTGTCGCCTCGATCCCATCTTATAAGTCGCTACCAACTCTCTAGCATGGCTACGCATGAGCATGGATCTAGGAGGAAACGAGGGCAAGTCGAGAAAATTACAGATCCCGAATTCGAGATCTGCTACCATCTTTCCCTTAGTCGTTTTTGCTGTCGAGGGAGCAGGCTGTGGGTTGGGTTTGCGATTGTTGTTGTTTGGCTTCGACCAATCGCATGGCCCCTTTTCATGCCTGAGGGGGTTGTTCAATTTCCTCACGGTGCATAGGGTTAGGACGTGGTATCTGGGTTTCGCAACCCATTGGAGCTGCGTAACCCAGCCTGGTTACAGGTCTCGCCGAACCTCGAATAGCGTGTGAGATATGGGTTGAGTTGGTTGGGGTTGGATTCATTTAGTTTTTTTGGCAAATTGCACATATTTGTATATTATTCTAT
This sequence comes from Closterium sp. NIES-67, assembly GCA_027943415.1. Classification (NCBI taxonomy): domain Eukaryota; kingdom Viridiplantae; phylum Streptophyta; class Zygnematophyceae; order Desmidiales; family Closteriaceae; genus Closterium; species Closterium sp. NIES-67. The sequence continues at coordinate 679,062 of BQMB01002222.1, read as the reverse complement.
TTCAGTTACTTATGCACAATTTTAAAACTTTGTAGAAGTTTAAGTGTACAAAAACCAATCATTTATGCAAATATAAGCCACGGGAACATGTTTATTATTCAGGTGTAACATTCACAAAACAACTCATTCGCATAACATCCCATCCGCAGAAGACTCGCGAATCATTTACGTGCAAAGAAACGAGAAAAAAAACATTTGGCGAACACTTGGCGGACGATTTCCGACTTTATGCCCGAGCTCGAATGGTGAAAACGATCTGTGAACGTTGCACTTTTTGCGATGAGCACCTGATGACAGCATGCCCATCAGCACCTGATGACAGCATGCCCATCAGCACCTGATGAAAGCATGCCAATCAGCACCTGATCTGATGAGCAAAAAGTGCTCTCTAGAAGAGTGCCATCATTCTAACCCGTCCCAGGTCCATTTCCTATACAAGCACAACCAACACAAAAAAAAGGGTTTCCGACCAATCACGTCCGAGCGTTTAGGGTTAAATGGATTAAGCCCGGTTTAGGGTTGCTGTGGTTGTAAGCTGCCAATAGCCAAGCAGCCCCTGCGCCACGCCCACCTCCTGATGCATGTGGAAAAAAATATATATGTATCCGAGCATTGAACTCCGGATGTGTCTCCGATCTGGGACATAGCGACTCCGAATGAGTCGCGCATGATAAGCGTCGCGCACTGTGCGGGCATCACGGCATTGCATGGGCGCCACGTGCGGGCGCCTCACACCGGCTAGGCATCACGGCAGGCGTGCGTTCTACCTGCGCGCGCGCTATGGATGATCGCAGGTCCTGCTGGAGATAGAGCACGCGCGTGCGACACCACACTCGCGTCGCCTCTTGCCGCGGATTGGCGGCCTGCGTGTGCGCGAACCATACCACCCACGCGCACAGCCCGATCCATCCCGCCACCCACGCCGTCCCCAGCACCGCCCGCCGCCACGCGCCCGGCACGCGCCAGCGCAGCGAGAACATCGGAAAAAATCCAAGTCTGTTTTGGGATGATTTGGGTGAGTTTGGGGTCTGTAGGGTTTGCTTCGGTATAGTTCCCTCACCACTTGTCTAGTTGTGATGGGTTAGGGCCAGGCCTCTCGAAATCCAGGGAATTACCCTGGTTACTCAATGAAAACAGGGTGACTTTTATGTACCACCCTGATTTCTACGCATCCAGATTTGAAGTACATGTCCACTAGCAGACTAGGCAACAACATTCCACGTCCGATTTCGAGTAGTGGAATGTTTCGCCCTGTAACATCCGTCTGTACGGCCTGGTACCCAGCTAGAAACCCCTCTTCTCTGTTGAGGTAGGGATCGGGCAAAACCGCTCCCGGAATCCCAAGTGGCCCATTTGGGTTTTCGGCAAGCGCGCGAGACCCCGATTGGATGTTGCAGCTTCCCCAACCAAGCCTCTCTTACTCAAACTCGTAACCCCAACCAAGCCTCTCTGAACCAAACTCATTTCCCCCAACCAGGCCTCTCTGAACTAAACTCATGCCCCCAATCGAGCCCCTTTCAACCAAACTCGTTCCCCCCAATGAAGCCTCTCACAGCCAAACTCGTCCCCCAACCAAGCCTCTCTCAGCCAACCAACCAAGTCTTGTAACTGCTTCGCAGGTCGTTGTAATTTTATTTGGTAGTGTATTTCAGGCTTCAGCCCGCCCATGTACCTGTCGCCCTTCTCCAACTCGTGCATGTAGCCACATCGATCCACCAACGTCAAGAATGACGCGGTGTAGTCAGACACAGATCCCAGCTGCTTCCACATGCGTAAAGTCTCGCGCGCTTTGTCTGAGTCAGGGGCATGCTCAAACCGCTTGCGAAGCTCTGCGCACCACGTTGCCCACGTGCGAATGTGAGTTGCACCAAACAGCAAATCTGCTTCGTCTTCGTCGCCGAATTCTTCGGACCACTCATGCTGTCCTTCTGTGCGAGTTGCCGCTGAGTCGACGATGACCTTCCACCACTGCCGCGTATTGTAGCGTGTTATATGCGTTCAGGTCGCTAATAGTTCCGCATTTGTTTTAATGGTTCCTAAACACCTTCTTTGTGTTTCCGTTATTACTGTTTTGCATATGTTATGAACAATTTTCATGTATAAAGATAGGGAATACATATTTGCATATTAATATGAATTTAGGATCCTAAAATTTAAATGATTAATTTTCATAATATTAAACAACCCATATCATGAAAAGCAATTGTGATGATTCACTAATCAATAGTCATGTACAGACAACACTACGATTCCTATTCTACCACTTGCAACTAAACATCTGGCGTGGGCATGCCATTAGGAGAAACCTTTGACTCGTAGCCTTCAATGAGAATCTTCACATTACGGGACATTTTGAAGCCAGGAGGGGCAGCAGGTTCCCAGATAGCCACATCCCCATTGTCATACATCTCCTTGATCATAGCAACAACGTGCTGGATCTTCACCTGGACGTTCTCCTGGTTCACCGTCTCTGATGTATCAAGAGATTGATTTAGCCGGCCCCTGGCATTAGCCAAAAGCCATTCAACCTGCACAAGAGAAACTAGGGCATAATAGATCAGATTAGGCAGTCTTTTGAAACCAGAGAAGCTTGGAACAGCATAGAAAGAAAAGTACTCACCACATTTAGTGCATAGCCCACCATCAGGATTTTACCTGTGATGGTGCTCGCCTTCTTGCTGCGAAAGCCGCGCAGCAGGACGAGCTCCAAGCTGCGATTGGTAAGATAGCGGCCGCCAGTCACCACATGCCATTTTGAGCCGTAAACGGCTGGAGGGGGGGGGAAAGAGATGCAAAGGAAAGAGTTACATATTACAGGGGCGTTCGAACTCATGGAGATATGACAAGAGCAGCTAATGCAGGCGGATCTAAACTTACGATGCATGTAGTGCAGAGTCCACTCCATCGACGACCTGCTGAAGGTGGGTGCCGCGCCCTCCTCTGCCAGCTCCTTCCACTTCGTCTCGGCACGCAACCCCCGGGCCCGCGACCATTCAGCTTGATGTCAGCGTTGTAGTTGCTCCTCTTTTCTGAAATCTTTCTCATCGCAATGTTCTCCTTGCCCGGATTGTTGCACATAACGTAGTAGAAGATGTCCTTGCTTACGCCCATCTCCGCGAACTTGTCAAACATTGCTTCCCGGTGCTCAGCTCATGACGGGTAGAACCTCATCAGCCAGGCTGGGGCGGAGTTGGTTTGGTACGTGTAGGTTTCCAACGACTTTTTATGAAAAGCATAGCATGGGATCAGCATGAGGAAAAAATACAGAGATATATGTAAGAGAGCATTCGAGGCACCAAGCAGAAACTAACAAGACAACGGGTTAAGAGAAATGGGCTGAAACCTACCGCGAAAAATTGGCACTACTCAAGAGACGAGGGAACGACTACACAACCGTTGACAGCTCGTAGAAGCGCGTTGAGATCGTACGTGGGGTGCAATGCGGTCGACACCAGGGCTCTCTGCATGTCACCCGTATTCACCAGCTGATGGCGCAGAGCGAGCACGAGCTGAGTCTGCTCATCGTAGTATACGGATAATGTGGCGTACTCGGCCTCCTTTGCCTCGAGCGCCAATGTCAAGTCGAGACCACGCTCTTGCGTGGCGAGAAGAGTTGTATTCAGATCACCGATTTCCGAGCGCAGACGCATCATCTCTTGCGTACGTGCAGGCGCGATCTCTGGGTAAGAGGGTAAGACAATACAGATAAGAACAGTGGAAACACAAGTTAGTGTAAATAAAAAATAGTTGCAGGGTATAGGGGTGGTCGCACCCCATGATAACTTTGCTTGCGAAAAGCTGTGGAAAGTTGACAAAAAACGGAAACAGATATCATTACAACGATAAAACCGGTGAGGGGGCAACGGGTCTCGACGAGTTCACTATGCAGTTTATGAACGTATTAGGCTAAGGGAGAAAAGGCTTAACCAGTGCGTCCCTTAACAGGTACGGCCAAGCCGAGAGTGCTGATGACTGTCGGCAACATACTCTTAGGAGGAACGCCATCGACGGCGTTTTCTACTAGGTCAGTCAAATCGAGAGGGGGGGAGGTTTCTAGATCTGGAACAGGAAGAGTTGCAGTAGCTGCTGTATGGCTAGTCTGACCAACAGCTATCGAGGAGGAATTCGCCAGAACCGCAGTCATTTCCGCTTGCTTCTGTTTCTTGCGAAAGTTGGGTGGCAGGACAAACCCTTAGGCCTTTAAATATGTCGCCATCACCAGGTACTCGTCGAGTTGGTCGCATTCGTCGTCGCACGTCAGATCATGCACCAGTTGTGTGAGAGTACGACCCCATTATACTTCTTCTCATTTCCATCATTGTCCTCTATCTCATTATTCGTTTTATTTTGATCACATTGATCTTTTTTTATCTTTATCTCATCCCATTTGGTTTTCTATTCCTCATTTTTCACTACCCTTAGGGTTATCCTATTATTATAATTATATCACCAACCAGGCCCGGGATGTACTGGCACGCTATATCTAGCGTAATCCTGTCGTAACCCCTTAAAGCCAACAGCCTCGCGTGGCTATACGTAGGGTGATTCTATTTCTAGAAGGGTATATTCCCTTTGGATAGGATAAACCTGGTTACCTAATGTACCTTGGAAGTATAAAAGTGCCTTGTACCAATCGATAGTGCAACTTTTCCTCGACACATTCGATTATGTGACACTTGGTATTCAGAGCTTTTCTCACCCAGCCGCGCTCAGCTAAGCAGAAGCAGCAGGAAAACGTGCCTCAAAAAACCGCTGGGGGCGACTAATTCGGCGCCAATTTTGGTAAGCACCAGCTCCGCGTTTTTTTAATGAACCCCTTCCGCACGTGTTTTGAACAGGATGGCAAACTTCGACTACGTCGAGGTTACCCAGCAGCTCTTCGCGCACATAGCCGCCCTACAGAAGGAGATGCGAGCCGACCGCGAAGCTTGGCGAAACGAATTCGAGCGAATAACTCAACTCGCCAGCGCGCAGCACGAAACGACAACGACGACGACGCAACAATCGCAGCAGTTTCTTGAGGCTCCGAAGCCGCGCCCACCTAAGCCGTTCGATCCGAGCGATCGAAACTCCAACGCACGCAGATGGATCGCCGGAATGGAGATCTGCTTTGCAGCCGCCGAATGGAGCTCGCCAGTCTAGGACGGTCAGCGTGTGCGTCTTGCGACGACACTGATGCGAGGGCCGGCACTCGAGTGGATCGGCGGCAACAGTACCTTTATCCACGGCGAAGCCACGTGGCAGCAATTCCGCACTGACCTGCTGAAACGTTTCGAGCCGATAAACTCGAGTTTCCTTGCCCGGGAAAAAAATCATCGCCATCGACAGTTCGGGAGTGTAGCACAGTACACGCAGCAGATGGAGGAGTTTTATTACCGCATTCTCGATCTGACTGGAGGGTAAAAAGTACAATCGTATATCGCCGGGCTGAAGACCGAAGTCAAACGACAGGTAGCAGCGACAAATTAAGCGAGCTACAGTGACGTCGTATCGGCAGCAGAGCGGTTTGACATGGTCAACGCTGGAACACGACGGGCGCACGTCGGCAGTACGCGACAGGGCGACCGCTCGGCTCACACCACGTTCGCCGACTTGATGGAAATCGACAAGTTTGACGCGCGGCCATGTCTGAAAAACACCAACTACATGTGTGATTTCTGCGGTGTGCGAGGCCATCGAATCTTTGACTGCAACAAAACGAAAGCCGCACGAGCAGAATATCAAGTACGCAACAGTGGCGGAAATTCTTCGGCCAATCAGAAGACAAAAACCAGAACTCGCCTATGATTGCAGATCTAGCTGGTGAAAAAGAAAAGATCCGAAAGCGGCCGCGGGATTCCGGGAAAATCAAGTTCAACGAATCTGATTCGACGCGAGCAGGAGGAAATGATGGGGAAAATCTCCACCTCGCGACCAGTCTCCGCCAGGGAACATCGCCGAGAAAAAAATCTGACTCCACGAAAAAAGACTGTGCCGAGACGGGGGAACTCCGAGAAGACCCCAGAAATTATAAGGATTCGTTACAGTTATCTTACAAGGATGCTTTAATGAAAACTTACTATTCTCGAGTGGCCACAGCCTTAGAGAAATTTTGGGAGGGACTCCGAAAGAAGCAGAATTTTTTGGAGATCGTTCCGGTACAAAAGAAATTGGGGACAAAATTAAGGAGTGTGGAAAGAAGCCGATCTTTCCACGGAGTCAACATCCTCTCCCGTTACCAACCCACAACGACTACCCGTTCCCCAGGGAAGACGTCGGTGGAGCTGAAGCAGCTTAAGAGGAAGCTGATGGTCTACAAGATGCTGCAAAAACCCCGAACTCCTCCTTTGGATGCATCCAGCTCAGCAAATTCGGCATCAACGACACACACAGTTGTCAAGAAAACTCTGGGCCCTGGAGAAGAACCTTTCTCCAAGCAGCCTCGGCCAGCTGCCAGCTCAGGAGTAGATGGCAAAAAAAGATGTGTACGGAATATTGGGATGTACCCTATGACCCTATCAACAAGACTATCTTTGGATACTCCGAGCAACGCTTGCCCCTCGTGCTCGAGGTCATCTGTAAAGGACGACGCCTCCAAGCACTCGTGGACAGCAGAGCATCACACACCGTATGTGACAAAGCAACAATCGACCGACTTCGAGAAGAGTACAAGCCTTCAACATTCTCTGCAACTATGGTGGACGGTAGCAAGTTACCAGTATATTGCGAGGCAGTGTTACATCTACAAATCGGACCACTGTGTTGGAAACCTGCACTCCCCATCACCAACATAAAGGGCTTGACTTGATCTTCGCACGAGACTTCCTAAAAAGATTCAACCCCGAGATCAACTGGGTAAATCGTACCGCAAGCATCTACAACAATGGAAGGAGAGTCCAGCTACCCAACTGGGACGATACATGAGATATCCCAGTGGAGACACTCGCAAGATCCGAGAAGGACGTAAAGCGAACCGACATCGAGTTCCTAGCGATTGTGATAGAGGTGGAAAAAGACGGAGAGAAAGCCTCGGAACCTCCAGAAAAAATCAAGGAATTACTGAAGGAGTTCCAAGAAATTCTTCCCGACGAACTTCTGAACGAGCTGTCGCCATACCAAACGCACCAACATGAGATCGTGGAAGAACTAGGTTGGAAGCCGACCTTCCGAGCACCATATCGGCTCAGCCCTACAGAGCTAACCGACATGAAGAAACAAATCAAGTATCTCCTCGCCTAAGGACTTATCCAACCATCCACTTCGCCATACGTTGCCCCAGTACTCTTCGCACCGAAACTGGACAGAAGCTTGCGCATGTGCATAGATTACCGAACTCTCAACAAGCAGACCATAAAAAAATAATACCCGATTCCACGAATCCATAACCTGCTAGCCCAGCTTCGGGGAGCCACGGTTTTTTCCAAACAGGATTTGCGGTTCGGATAATGGCAGATACGAATGGCAGACAATTCCATCCATAAAACTGCCTTCCGATCTCGGTACAGGTCGTACGAGCATCTGGTAATGCCGTTCGGAATCACCAACGCATCGGCAACATTCCAAGTCGAAATGAACCACATTCTACGCCCACTCTTCGACGAATGCGTGGTGGTGTACCTGAACGACATCCTCATCTACTCGCGCGACATGCAGCAGCACATCTAACACCTGCGACACGTCTTCGACATTCTTCGACGAGAACGATTCTACACCAAGTTATCGAAGAGCAAATTCGCCCTCGAGAAAGTCCAATTCCTCAGACACATGGTGAGCGCTCAAGGAGTTCACATCGACCCCTAGAAGATCGATGTCGTACGCATGTAGAAGACACCCGAGAACGTGAAGGAGTTGCAGCAGTTCCTAGGCTTCGCTAACTATTACGACAGGTTCGTGCCACAATACGTGAAAATCGCAACACTACTCATGAATCTGCTGAAGAAGAACATGCCCTATAAGTGGGAACCAAAACATCAGGAAGCCATGAAACAGCTGAAACAAGCACTCACGTCCGCCCGTACTCATCTTGCCAGACCCCGAACATGACTACGTCATCGAAGCTGACGCTAGCGTCAAGGCAGTGGGAGCAGTCTTGATGCAAGACCAGGGGAATAGACTGCAACCCATCGTCTACCTCAGCAAGAAACTACACGGGGCAGAACTAAACTACCGGATACACGACAAGGAGGCCCTTCCTATTATCATCGCCTTCAAAACGTGGAGATGTTATCTCAAAGGACGGAAAACAACCGTCTACACCGACCACTGCAGCCCTAAATATTTGAAGACACAACCAACCATCTCGAGGCGGCAGGTCCGGTGGATTGACTTCCTCGAGACACACTTCCACTATGACATCGTGAACAAGCCTGGCCACAAAAACAAAGCAGACGCTCTCACTCGGCCTACTCACGTTGCCGCAATCCAGGTTGAGGAATGAACCCACTACTCAAGGGACTCTTGACCCATGGGTACGCCATCGACCCCGAAATTCCTTCGGCAGAAAAGCAACACTTGTTATAGTGGGACAGTGGCATCGCGTACCGGAAGGGATCCACAAAAACCTGGGTACCCAGTTACCCTCCTTTACGAGAGTTACTACTCAAAGAATACCACGATGTCCTATACTTAGGTAGTAACAAGACACTCACCGGTACTACAAAACACTACTACTAGCCCGACATGGCTGATGACGTCCAGAAATTCGTCAACTCGTGTGCTACATGTCAACGGATGAAGAGCAGCAAGCAGAAAAAATGCAAGACTGCTACAGCATCTTCCTGTCCCAGAACAGTCATGGCAAGTGGTTAGCCTGGATTTCATAACCGGGTTACCAACTACCACCAGCGGTGATGACGCAACCCTCGTCGTCATCGACAAATTCTCCAAAATGGGACACTTCATCCCAACACACATGACATCACGCACCAAAGAGACAGCACAACTATTCGTTCGCTACATCATCTCGCAACATGGCATTCCAACCACACTCATCTCCGACCGAGACCCCAAGTTCACCAGCAAGTCTGGAAGGAACTGATGTCTCTGCTTGGGACCAAACTCGCCATGTCATCCGCATACCATCTGCAGACAGATGGACAGACCGAGCACCTCAACCAAATTGTAGAGCAACTCCTCTGCACAGCACGCAAAGACGAAATCTCTAAATTGCATCTGCTCGTCCTGGAGTTTGCCTACAACAACGCCACACACGCTGCTACTTGACAAACCTCGTTCTTCCTCTGCTACGGATGCCACCCGCTCACGCCAAAAAAACCGGCAGTATCTGCCACAGTCCAACCCGCACATGACTTCATAACGACCATGCACCAACTTTGGGATTGGACCCACGAGCGCCTACTCGACATTCAGTAGCAACGGAAGCGCCATGCCGATCGCCACCGCACTGACCACACCATTACCATGGGAGACCAGGTTCTCCTCGACACCCGCAATCTCGACATCGGTCATCTTCCATCCGAACTACGACCTCGCTTCTGCGGGCCCTTTCTCGTCGAAGCACAGGTCACTCCATTTTCTTCCGACGCAGGCCCTTTCTCACTATCTTTTGGGTTATCCTATTATGATGATTATATCATCGACCAGGCTCAGGATGTACTCGCACGCTATATCTAGCGTAATCCTGCCGTAATCCCTTAAATTCAATAGCCCCACATGGCTATACGCAGGGTGATTCTATTTCTAGAAGGGTCTATTCCCTTTGGATTGGATAAACTTGGTTACCTGATGTTGTTTGGAAGTATAAAAGTGCCTTGTACCAATCGATGGTGCAACTTTTCCTCGACACATTCGATCCTGTGACAAGTCGTCCTCCTGGCGCCAACTTGTCCACTTATGAATCTGAATATTGCCCATAAGTCTGCCGCATGAAGTACCTTCAATGCCCTCCATTCTGCAGGGGTTGCAATAATAATAAATAAATAAATATATATATATTTATATATAAACGCAGGCTATGAGAACTGGTCGTAAACTGAGGAGGTTTTTCCGCCTATTTGACGAATCGTGGGAAGGGCAACTCGAAAAAACACAAATGGTCGGCGGATCAAATGGGTGCACTCAACAATGTTGTGTTGGCACAGTTTCCAAAAGCGCCAGAGCTGCATTATGGAACCATCGAACTTGGCAAAACTCGAGTTTGGTAAGGGAAACAGGCACGACGGAGAAAGTGTCAGTAAGCGAACCAACAACCGATCTGCCTTGTGAAAAATTGGGAGACCCCGATAATTATGAGGGGTAACTAGAATGTATTTTCTGGAAATGCCAAATCCTCCACGCAATGGCCATCTGTCAGTCGGATGACAGGTGGCTGCCTAATCTGGCTAGCTGTGCACATTCTGCACACGTGGCAGATATCATTCGGCAAACCACAATCCTCCAATTTTGATAATTTGAATTCCGTGGACACGCTTTGCTTGGGTTGTACACCGAATTATACTTGGGTAGGGTTGATGTTATGCTAGGTAACTGTAGAACAAGCCACTAAACATCCATAGATTTGGAAAGGACTTATTGAAAAAAGCCACATGAATATTAGTGAACAATACTTCCTTCTAAATTAGTCAGCATGGTCAAAGATGTTTTGACTTAGAACCTAAACTTATTTACTAGCCATGGATCTACGTCCGGCTTAGTGCGCACAAGCTCTACTGCACAAAGAATACTAGACATTTTGACAACCCGGTATCTGTCTGCCAATGGAGCCCAGCGTAGTTGAATGCAGCCCATTTGCAGGTCATCAAAAGCTGCCCTCTGATAATATCTTATGAAGGCATATGGCATCAGATTCCGCCCCATACGCAGCTGGAATAATATGCGGCATTGGGCATACCACTCCACCGAGCCTTCGTCCGTCTCTCCCTTCACACCAAAATTGTTGTACCAAGGCCTCCCATAAAATTGGGCCATCGCACAAATGGTATGCGGAAGCCGACTGAATTCTGCGTCAACTGCAGCTGGTATTGCAACGCTGTTGTGCACCTGTAGGGATTTTGTGAGAGTTAAAATGATTCAATCAAAGGGATATGTGTGAGAACTGCATGCCCTGGTAATACTGGTAGATGAAAAAAAACAGAGTGGGGGGGAACGCAGAACGACGGGGAATGCAGATAGGCGTGGAATGCAGAAAACAGTGAGGGGCAAGGCAAAATTACTAGCATGGTTGCATATTTTTTTACTAGCGAGACTTACATGTACGGTGTCGATAGTTGTTCCCGCACATGCAGGGGCCACATTCAATGCCCGACGAAGGTGGGGCAGGTCTGCTACTAGCAACGCAATGAACTCAGCATCGCGTGCTGAGTCTGGAGTTAGCGGGACGACGAAGGGTGGCTCACGACGGCGTGCTAGGACGAGTAGGCGCCAACTATCTCTGGACAACACACGCTGTCCTGAGCATTGCACCTGCACATAACAAAATCACAGGTAGAATGCATGTTAGGTGTGATCAGTGCGAATAACGAGCATCCACTGAATCCGTGCAAACCACTTTGATAGGCACATCCTCACCTCAACCATCGAGGTGTCATAGGTCTTCCGTGGCCCCAGCACCAGTGCCAGGGACTCCAAGCGTAGCCTCTTGACCTCAGCATCCATAATGTGACTGGTAGCGCTGCTCTTGTTGGATGCGCGGTACGGGTTCTTAATGTGCTCTATGTGGAGGTGCTCGAACATCTGGGTGGAGTAGTGTTCTGGAAGCCCAGCTCTAGTGATGGAGTCAATGTAATGGCTTATTAGGTGCATTTTGATGAACCTCCAACTGGATGTCAGATCATTAAGAGCCTTGACCAAGCCCTCGATCATTCTGCATGGGGGTAGGGGGAGGGGGAGTGAGTCGAGTCAATAAGGGTTAAATCATGCACACCAGATGACATATGGTCTGACCGCTCCAACTCCAATGCTTACCATTCTGCCTTGTTCTTGAGCTCACGTAGCAAGTCTATGGTGTGCTCGCTCGTCCTTGCGCAATAGTTGTACCACTCAATGAAGGCCGTAATTGCATCAAGCTGCGCCTATGGAACACGCCGTGGGAAATCTTTCCCAAGGAAGGGAAAAACTTGTAGCACACTCCGATGCTCATAAGCTTGGTAGCTCGCACCTTTTGCAAAATACTCCCCACCCGGTAGGCGCATAAATGGATTATGATTGTTCTCCCGTGGGTACTTTAGCCTCTCGTTCGCTTCTATCCACTTAGTCATCGTTAGCTTTGCACGAGGTAGATCGAAAATGTGCACCATTTCCCCAAGTCAACTTGATGCATAATATTAGGCATGACACACAAATAGGGATTCAATATAGGTACCGACTCCCACTGCCAACCCCATAGAAAACATTTGATTGCATGGGTCGATTGCGTTGACATTCCCTGTGGAAGCATTTTCCGCTGCATTAGTGCAGTTATAGCTCTCTGGATTAGGGGCAACCGTGGGGAAATCCAGTTTTTAAACATATTGGTCTCCCTAAGCATAACCATGCATAACGAACAAGGGTGGTTCGTAGCGCCAAACTTTGTGCACGTCACGTTGCATGACTCAGGGTAGTCGCATGCATATGCGTACCGTGATGGCCAAGCATTATAGGATGCACCACTTGGGTCATCCACCCTTACTCCAGTGTGAGATGCTTTTCTCAATGGCTGATAAGATGTGTTGGAACACCACCAACTTGTCTAAAGCATCGTACTCAGGGGTGTAATTGGGTAGAAGGGCCAATAGAACATGACCCCTTGGCTGCCAACGATCATGCTTGTTGATGTTACCCAACGTGAGGTACACCGGGTGGCCTTTAGCCTTTCCTTGCTGATCCATGGTTGTTTCGTCACTCGATAGAATGAGTGCCGCCACAACACCCTCTCCATCAACCTTTTGGATCTCATTGTGCAACGTAAACCACAAATCTCCAGTCTCAGGAGTGGTGTACACATGAGTCCCACCAGGGATGCGAGCTGTGGGCTTTAGAACAAGCTTCTCCCCAACTTTTGGGTGGGTAATGTTAGGATTAAGGACAGAGTCTAGGTGAACTTAGGAGCTAGAATTACTCAAAATATAAATCCGAAATTCTGGACAGAAAAGTCGTCTTCACAAGAAACGACGTCGACAAAACACTAGCCGTTGGAATGTCGCGAAACTTGGATATGTTGTAGCTCTTGATCTCAGCTACCGTTCCCAATTTGAATCACGTTGATTGATGAAGTATTCGCGACGCTATGGCTTTCGACGCACTAGGGGGTAAGCTGTAGGAGGAGAACTTAACTCAATCTCAAGAGTTCAATCAAAGTTCAAGAATCTCACAAGGAATTAGAAGGAGCAAGAGAAAGGTTGGGATAGAAAGAGAGGGACGAGAGGGAAGGTCCCAAGAGAGTCCCCAACCAAGGAAACCCCATAAGCACAAAGATTCCCTCCCTATAGGAACCTCAACTTTGACCTTTGTCCCTTCCCAACCAATCCATCCAAGTTGGCCACCCTTGCCAACCTAGCTTGGTTGTTCCCAACCAATTTGCAGCTGTTACAGTAGAGTGACAAATTTCCCCAACCCCAAAGGTCCCAACTCCATATAGAGTCACCCCACAACTTCACTTTGTAACCGCCGCAATTGTAACGCAAGCTCATGAACTTTGAATCTTCATAGCTTTCGCGTTCTTGCTCCGATTGAAGCGATTCTTGTTGCGTCGGAAAGATCTTCTCAAGATCTATCATCAAAATACCTGCTCAAACAAAAATAACACAGAACACATTCCCAAACTCCAGAACACACCACACACAAATTCTTTCACATTCAAACCACACATGCAAGTTGAAAACATGGGATGGGAGGCAGACAGAATGTGATAGCATATGATGACATCACACAACAATCTCCCCCTCTGGCTGCCAACCATCATCGACCATACCACATCTCAAGCATGCATACTCAATGCACACTCATCCCAGCAAGCTTCATGCCCTTCCAATGATCCGCCTCCGCCAGACGCTTGGTGAAAATATCTGCTGCCTGCTGATGGGTCTTCACTATCTCCAGCCGCACCTCCTTATCAAGGAGTCTCCTCACCCAATGCCACTTAGGCCTTATGTGTTTTGTCAGCCCATGCAGACAAGCATTCTTGGCGAGCTTCACAGCGGACTCATTGTCACAATGTCCATCTGCCGTATCTTCCATCCCAGGAGTGCAGCTATCGCTAACAGCACCCTCAGTGTTGTTCCTTTCCCCACAGGAGCAAACACCTCATCATAGTCCTTCCCCTTTGTCTGCTGAAACCCCCGTGCCACAAGCCTAGACTTGTAGCGGGTCAGCTCCCCTTCAGGTCCATACTTGTGCCTGTAGATCATCTTGGAAGTGATTGCCTTCTTTCCAGGAGGCAAGTCACACAGGTCCCATGTCTCGTTCTCAATTAGGGACCCGAACTCCTCATCCTCACTCGCCTTCCACTTCTCCCCATTTGGTCCATTCAAGGCCTCTTCTCGAGTCTTGGGCTCAGGGATTGGTGCCCAGTAGCAGTGAGCGATCTCATCTTCCTCAATCTGCTCAACCACACTCCCAGCCTGCACCACATTCGGCTTGCCTCTTCCCCCATAGGTCAGCCTCACTGGAGGGCGCACATCCCTCCTAGGACGCTCAGGCGGGTGTGGAACTCGAGGTGGAGACTCATGCTGCTGCTGCTGCTGCTGCTCTACTTCAGCTGCTCCCCCTTCCTCAGTCACCCCAGACATCTCCTCCTCTGACACTGCAACCTCCACCTGTCTTGAAGGCTGCTGCACCTCATCTGCCTCCACAATGAGCGGTGTAGATGGAAGCTTCTGTTGCTGCTGCTTCCATTCCTTGTAGTACAGGGACTCAAGAAACTTCACATCCCTTGACACTGTCAACTTCTGGGTGGTCAAGTCCCATAGCAGCCACCCCTTGTGATCCTTTGCAATCCCCAAGTGCACACCCCATCTTCCAGAAGCCTCCAACTTCCCCCTTTTCTCCTTAGGCACATGAAACACCACCATGCACCCAAATGCCCTCAGCATGTTCACAGCTGGAGCACTCCCATACCACTTGACGTATGGGATCCACTCCTTATCTCCAACTGTAGCCAGCACCCTGTTCTTCACAAGGGCGACCTGCCTCAGTGCAGACACCCAAAACGGATCAGGCAGCCCTGCACGCCCAAGGAGAGTGCGTGCCCCCTCCTGCAGGGTCCTGTTGAACCTCTCAGCCACGCCATTCTGCTGTGGGTTGTAGGGCACTGTCAGTTGATGCTGGATCCCCTTCCTCTTCAACTCCCCCTCAAAATCAGCTCCAATGAACTCCCCACCATTGTCACTACGGATCACCTTCACCTTGTGTCCGCATTCCCTCTGAGCTCTCGGCATCCACTCCTTAAGGACAGCCGCTGCCACCTCCCCCTTGCTCTTCAAAGGGTAAACCCACACTGCCCAAGTGTGGTCATCCACAATTGTCAAGAAATAGCGGCTGCCTGAGAGGGAAGGGGCTCTTGTGGGCCCCACCACATCCATGTGCACAAGTGCAAGTGGGGTCTTGGATGGTCCAGTTGCACTGTTGAAGGGGAACTTGGAGAACTTGGTCTCCAAGCATGTAGGGCAGCTCCCAATCTCCTTCACTTCCCCTTTCACCTCCAAGCCCTTCAGGCTCCCATTCTTCACCAACTTCTGCAGCATAGGGAAGTTCACATGACACAACCTCTCATGCCATGTCTCCCAATCGGCCTCTCCACTCCTTGATGAAGCCTTAGCCCATGCCGCACTCGCATCCACACCAGCAAGCACCTCACCATGTGTCTGCTGCTTCTGCACTTTCTTGACTGCTTCCAGCACCCCATCAGTTGGTGCAGTTGCATCTCCTCCTGCTGTTGCCTTTGCCACTGCTGCCGTTGCTGCTGTTGGAGTCTTCCCATTCCAAGGGATGATGGGCAGCTGCCACAGGTCCTTGATGCAGCTGGTCTCCTCTTCCAGACTCCACAGCACCTTCTTCCCAAGCTTAGCACGGCAGCTGGTTGGTCCAAAGGTCACTTCGGCCTTACTCTTCTGCAGCCGCCGCACAGAGAGAAGGTTAGCAGACAAGCCTTTAACCAGCAGAACATTCCCAAGCCCCACAAGCTCCCCATTAGCTCCCTTAACCTTGGCATTCCCAACACCAATCACGGGGAGCAAAGCACCTGACGCTGCTGCCACATACTTAATCTTCCCAGGGGGTTTTACCTCATCAAGCAAATCTGCCCGTGGGGTCATGTGACTGGTGCAACCCGAATCAATCACCCAGTGCGTGAGAGGGTGCATCACAACCTTTCCCACAAATCCCACATCACCCTCATGCCCATGCACATCCTCAACCATAAGAAACAAACCAGGATAGGCATTACCTTGTGCACCTTCACCTTGTGCACCTGAGCCTTGCACAGCGCCACCTTGTGCGCGTTCACCACTGGGTGGCTTCATGCCTGGAGGTGCCCATCCCTCCGGCCTGCTGAAGCACTTGAACCAAGGATGCCCTATCTTCTTGCAGTACCAGCAGGTGCCCTCCATTCTGGTACTCCCCCTGCCACTAGAGCTCCCATGCCCCTCATTATAGTCACCTCGGCCTCTACCTCTGCCAAAGCTCCTCCCACGGCCTCGGCCTCTCCAACCCCCTCTTCCTCTGCCGCGCCCTGCAGCACCATACCCCTCAGCAGTCTTAGTGGCAGCACCGCCTCCCACATGGCGTCTGCGGAAGTCCTCCTGCAGAATCTGCTGCCTTAGCCACTCAGGTGTCCATTGATCTTGTTGAGAGTTGAGGGTGGGGATGAGGTTGTCCCAAGAGTTGTCCAACACCGAGATGATCTTGGTGCACTGCTGCAGCTGAGATACACTGCTGCCCGCTGCTGCCATCCTTGCATAGGTGTCCTTGATCTTGTCAAGGACCGGCTTCACATCGTCCCCTGGTTGCATGGAGATGGCAGCAAGTTCCTTCTCGAGCACGATCACCATCAGGAGAGTGTTGGGCTGAACCACATCACGTAGTAGTTTCCACGCCCTTGGACCCGAATCATCCGCTTCCACAAGATCCTTGATGTGCTCGAACATCTCCTTGTTGGCCGATTGAAGAATGAGGTCGAAAAGCACCGCGCTTTTCTCAATCCACCGTTCACGTGCTTCGCCTTCTTCCGGCATCTTCTCTTCCCCAACAGCAATCTTCAGGAGCTTGTAGCGTTTGAAGGCACTCCTCATCCGTCCGCTCCATTCCTCATAGTTGGAGCCATCCAAAGCTTCAACTTTTGATGGCGGCGGCTCACTTGTCTTCTCAGCTACAGCTCCTCTTCCATTAGCATCTCCTCCTCTCTCATTCATCTTCTCCTTGAGAAATGACGAATTTCAGCTCCCCTTTGCTGTCCACACTCAGCTCCCTCGATATTTTCACAAGTGTCGGCGTCCACGAAATTTCGGCAGAGTTTCCCCTTAGCGGAAGACACATCCAACCTTTAGAACACCACTTAGGCACACCCACAGGCCATGGTGGGTCTAGAAGGGTCTTCACACTTCTGTAGACTCCTCTCAATGTCCTTAATATGGCTCTGATACCACTTGTTAGGATTAAGGACAGAGTCTAGGTGAACTTAGGAGCTAGAATTACTCAAAATATAAATCCGAAATTCTGGACAGAAAAGTCGTCTTCACAAGAAACGACGTCGACAAAACACTAGCCGTTGGAATGTCGCGAAACTTGGATATGTTGTAGCTCTTGATCTCAGCTACCGTTCCCAATTTGAATCACGTTGATTGATGAAGTATTCGCGACGCTATGGCTTTCGACGCACTAGGGGGTAAGCTGTAGGAGGAGAACTTAACTCAATCTCAAGAGTTCAATCAAAGTTCAAGAATCTCACAAGGAATTAGAAGGAGCAAGAGAAAGGTTGGGATAGAAAGAGAGGGACGAGAGGGAAGGTCCCAAGAGAGTCCCCAACCAAGGAAACCCCATAAGCACAAAGATTCCCTTCCTATAGGAACCTCAACTTTGACCTTTGTCCCTTCCCAACCAATCCATCCAAGTTGGCCACCCTTGCCAACCTAGCTTGGTTGTTCCCAACCAATTTGCAGCTGTTACAGTAGAGTGACAAATTTCCCCAACCCCAAAGGTCCCAACTCCATATAGAGTCACCCCACAACTTCACTTTGTAACCGCCGCAATTGTAACGCAAGCTCATGAACTTTGAATCTTCATAGCTTTCGCGTTCTTGCTCCGATTGAAGCGATTCTTGTTGCGTCGGAAAGATCTTCTCAAGATCTATCATCAAAATACCTGCTCAAACAAAAAATAACACAGAACACATTCCCAAACTCCAGAACACACCACACACAAATTCTTTCACATTCAAACCACACATGCAAGTTGAAAACATGGGATGGGAGGCAGACAGAATGTGATAGCATATGATGACATCACACAACAGGTAAGAAGATCTTTCAATGCTATGATAGAGTCACAGAAGAAAAACTCGAGAGTGGATTTGTCACCAACGCGCACTTGGCTGCGTTTTCAATTACGGTACGATGGGGGTTTGGCACACGATCATCAATGTATTTCTCAACGTCTCGCACTGTTCGAAAGGCCGTAAGCTCGTCAATCCTCGCAACATCGTGGTTCAAAATGCGTAATAAAGTATCAATAGCTTTCTTAAACAACCTGTTGGTGAGGAGAAAATGCACAAAAGCATCTCGAAAGTTGAATTCAGGTGCGTCATCAACGGGTCCTGGCCCCTCCCCACTCTCCTCACCGCCCACGCCCACATCCACAGCAGGCTGTTCTCGCTCGTCGGGTAGGTCCACCTGAGTTTGGGGTGGAGGGATGTAAGACGGGGTTGGTGCTTCGGGGCGCCTTTGAGTCGTCGATTGGCACATGGCTGCTCAATCCTGGTTAGTTGGGATGGCAGATGTTTAGAAGCGGAGATGGCATGGATGCAGGGGCAGTGTGGGATACGAGAAAGGGAGAGGCCCTTGATGCTGCAGCAGCATCATTCGCTGTGTTTGTCCGACACCTGTCGCTGATTTGGTGATTGCGGAGCGGACCTCGCCCGCCAAACCGAGTGGCGCCACACCTAATGCAATCATATGGCAGCCTGCAAGTCACATGCATGTAAAGGTGGAGGGGCAGAGAGAGGGGGAATGTAGAGAGAGGGGGAATGCAGAGAGGAGGGGAGTGCAGAGAGGAGGGGTGTGCAGAGAGTAGGGGAATGCAGAGAGGAGGGGAATGTAGAGAGGAGGGGAATGCACAGAGGAGGGGAATGTAGAGAGGGGGAATGCAGAGAGGAGGGGAATGCAGAGAGAGGGGGAATGCAGAGAGGAGGGGAATGCAGAAAGGAGGGGAATGCAGAGAGAGGTGGAATGCAGAGAGGAGGGGAATGTAGAGAGGAGGGGAATGCAGAGAGGAGGGGAATGCAGAGAGGAGGGGAATGCAGAGAGGTTGAATGCAGAAAGAGGTTGAATGCAGAGAGAGGGGGAATGCAGAGTGAGATTGAATGCAGAGAGAGGGGGAATGCAGAGAGAGGGGGAATGCAGAGAGGGGGGAATGCAGAAAGAGGGGGAATGCGGTGAGGGTAGCGTTCTTGAATGCGAAACACATGCACCAAGAGGGGGGCAGGTAAGGGATGCAGAGACGTGGAAATGACAGGGGGGATGCGGCGGGGGACAGACGAATGCGGCATGAGCGTGTGCGACGGGTGGGGTGTGGCTGGGCTAGGCGTAATGCGTGTGTGCAGGAGGCGGCGCAACGGGGGCGCCTGGGTGAAAGCGAGGCGGGAGAATGCGAGGGGAAAAAAGGGCGGCGAAGAGAGGAAACCAGGATGGGTGTAGACCGTGTCAACGCGGGAAACCGGCAGGATTGCGGCAAGAATGTGGCGGGGATGCGGCGGGAATGCGGTGGGAAAGTGGTGGGAATGCGGCGGTAAAGCGGCGGGAATGCGGGAATGCGGCAGGATAGGGGATGGGCGTATTACGCGCAAAGAGCGGTTCCCGCGGGGAACACCAGCGGGGATCACCGGCTGCGGGAATGCGATGGCGGGAGTGTGGCGGGCCTGCAACGGCGGGAATGCGGCGCTTGCGAGTAAAGTGGTAAGGGGAGACGATCAGAAGTGGATCAGCCATGCGTTAATACTGTTGCAAGGGGCCGCCCTACAGTGGTAGAAGGTCATCGTCGACTCAGCGGCAACTCGCACAGAAGGACAGCACGAGTGGTTCGAAGAATTCGGCGACGAAGACGAGGCAGATTTGTTGTTTGGTGTGACCCACATTCGCACGAGGGCAATGTGGTGCGCAAAGCTTCACAAGCGGTTTGAGCATGCTCCTGACTCAGACAAGGCACGCGAAACTCTATGCATGTAGAAGCAGCTGGGATCTGTGTCCGAGTACACCGCGTCATTCTTGACATTGGTGGATACATGTGGCTACATGCACGAGTTGGAGAAGGTTGACAGGTACATGGGCGGCTTGAAGCCCAAAATACAGTACCAGATAACACTGCAACGCCCTGCGAAGTGGTTACAAGACTACATCCAGCTCTCCAAAGCCGCTGATTCGCTCCCGAAGCCGAGGATGAACTTTTACGATGGAGGTCGCCCTTGAGAACAGTACCAGCGTGCCACGATAAAAGGGGTGAACGCAGTGGTTATTTACGTAGTTGCTCTGCAAAATAGGGGGATATGCTACCACTGTGGCCGGCCGGGTCACATCCGACGCAACTGCCAAGAATTCATAGCCCTCCTGATTACTATGGGGAAGAAGCTGGAGGAGCGACCGGGAAATGAATCGCGTCAGTAAGTACCGGGGCCCTTACTGACGGGCAGGCTTCTTCGCCCGAGCCACACAGTCCCAACCGGGTCGTGATCCCGATTGCTACAATCGACCGGACCCGGACGAATAAGGGGGACGAAACTGCTGATCACCCTGTGTTGGTGGAGGATAAAGTCAACGGAGTGTTATTGAAGATTTTTGTTGATGGAGGTGCGAGTTACAGTCTCATACAGCTGGACAGGGCTAAAAAAATTGGGTTTACCCTTACTCAAGTGTCTACCTGAAATCGACGCCCAACTGGGGGACGGAACGGCGCTGGCTATACGGGAACAAGTGGTGAACGTCGATTCTACTTGTGGGGAGCATGTAAAATTTCGAATGGGACTGCTGGCGACTACTCCAGACAAGTGCGACGTGCTGCTGAGACGTGATTGGTTGCGACGGTACAACTTGAAGATTGACTGGACGACGGTACAACATCAAGCTCGAGGGGATTTCCCGCGAGCTGCCCAAATGGACGGGGCCTCGCAGGCGAAGCACCCAAGTCCATGCGATCAGTTTCAAGCACCTGATGAAGGCTGGAGCTATAGCATACGCCGTTGATCTTTGCAAGGTGACATCGATGGTCGAGACTGAAGATATTGAGAAGCTCTGCGAGGCCGTCTCTCCGGACTTAGCAGACCTGATTCGGAAATACCCCAAGATTTTCCCGGACGACCTGCCCACTGGACTCCCGACGAGCTGAACTGCGGACCATCGCATCGAGCTAGAACCAGGCGCCCAACCGATGGTACAACAACAATTTCGGCTCAGCCAACCGGAACTGGAGGAATTACAGCAGAATTTGGATTATCTTCTGACGAAATGTTTTATTCGGCCTAGCACATCTCTATAAGCTGCTCTGATACTATTCACGCAGTAGAAGGATGGAGGATTCAGAATGTGTATCGACTACCGCGCGCTCAACCGGATCACCATCAAGTCGCGTTACCTGATCCTGTGAGCCGACGAACTTCTCGACCAACTTCGCGGTGCCAAGTTTTTCTCGAAAATCAACTTACGAGGGGGTAACCATCAGATTCGCGTCGCTGCGGAAGATGATCACAAAACGGCATTCCGAAGCCGCTACGCCAGCAATGAGTACCCGGTGATGCCTTTTGGCCCCACGAACGCGCCCTCGACCTTCTAAATGACCATGAATGGAATTTTCAGGTAACTCTAGGACAAATGCGTCATCATCCACCTCGACAATATACTCATCTACAGCCGCAGTAGGGTGCAGCACTTACAGGATTTTGATGCAGTCTTCACGCTGCAGCACAAGAACCGCCTTATCACCAAAGTGTGACTTTCTTAAGCAGGAGTTTGAGTTTCTGGGCCACATCGTCTCTACTGAAGGAGTGAAAATCGACCCCAAGAAAATCAAGACTGCAGGAATGGAAGCCGATGAGCAACATCATGGAGCTGCAAAGTTTTTTGGGTTCCGTGAATTAAGTCCGCCGGTTTATACTCAATATGGCCGGGTTATCTGCCCCGCTAACTGACTGACTCAAAGATCACGATTGTTCTTGGTGGGGAGAGAAGCTGTAGACTGCATTCGACCAACTAAAGGTCGCGCTCACATCGCCGCCCATCCTTTGCATCTCCGATCATGACCGTCCATACGAAGTCATCACCGACGCTAGCGACATCGTCATCGGCGCAGTTGTTCTACAAAATTTTGGCGAAGGCCTACAGCCCGTCGCCTACAAATTACGGAAGCAGCAGGGCGCAGAGAAAAATTACACGGTATACGACAAGGAAATGTTGGCGATCGTCCACGCGTTCAAGACCTGGCGGTGCTACCTGACCGGCACTGACGTTATGGTGTGAAACGACCACAAATCCCTCCAGTACCTACGAGCACAGCTGAATCTCAACCCGCGATAAATCCGATGGCTCGATTTTCTCGAGTCAAACTTCCACTACACCATCACCTACAAACGGGGTGCCAAGAACATTGCTGATGCCCTGACCCGACCCACTGCCCATACAACTGCCATACTAGTTGCCCAGACCAGCCCACTCCTTACCGGACTATTTACGCACGGCCACAAGATCGACCCCTTCTTCCGCTCCGCCATTCACCAACAGCATACCACCGTTATCGGACACTATTTGAATAAGCGCGACACTTCCCGCATCTGGATTCCCGGCTACGATTTTCTTCGTACCATTCTAATCTAGGAATCTCATGACAACCCTACCTCCGGGCATTTCGAAGTCGACAAAGCCATGAAGACGTTGCAGGGTAATTATTACTGGCCGAACATGGTCGACGACATGCGCAAGTACGTGTCCTCCTGCACTGCCTGCCAGATCATGAAATCATCCCATCAGCGAGCAGCCAGACTCCTACAGCTGTTGGATCCGCCCGAGAGACCTTGACAACATGTCACGATGGACTACATGACACGAATGCCGGCCGGTCCCAGCGAAAATGACGCCATCCTCGTGGTCATTGACTGACTCACAAAAATGGCGCACTTCATCGCCTGCCAACAAAAAATTATAGCTGAGCAAACTGCCCAGCTGTTCATCGCCAACGTCATCAGACTGCACGGACTGCCCATCGCCATTATTTCAGACCGAGACCCGAAATTCACATCGAATTTTGGCGCCACATGTGGGACCAATTCGGCACCAAACTACAGTTTTCCTCTGCCTACCACCCACAGACCGACGGGCAGACTGAACGAGTCAACCAAACTATGGAGCAAATCATTTGGACTACCTATACTGACCCATAGACATGGGAGAAATGCCTTCTGCTACTGGAATTCACATATAATAACATGCCTTCCGCCACAACCCATCAGTCTCCATATTTCCTAAATTTCGGACAGGACCCCGTGGTACCCTCTACACCAAACATCGAGACACCCGTGCCCCGGTCCCAGCAATTTGCTGAATACATCCTCGCAGCCCGAGGAAAAGCACCTGAGGCAATTCAGAAAGCCAGCCTGGTCGCAAGCTGACAAGCCGATTGTCATCGACGTAACGCCACTTACAAAGTGGGAGATCTCGTACTATTCGACACTCGCAACTTGCGCTTGTCGATCCCGAGCAAACTCTGACCCCGCATCTGTGGCCCTTTCTAAATGACCAATATGGTGACACCTGTCACGGCTCACCTTCGACTACCGACTGATTGGCGTCACCACCCGGCTTTCCACGTCGGCCTCCTACGACCCTACGTCCCAAGTTCGTCAGATTTGGCACGTCAGCGCATCGTCCCGCAGCTAACGCCCCTGCAAGAACCGACGACCGAGCCTCTGAAGATTCTTGGCCATCGAGTCACAATGCAGCAGAACCGTAAAATGGTGGATTTTCTCATCAAATGGTGCGATCGAACGTCTGAGGATGATAGCTGGGTACCCCTCGCTGATATAGAATCACACCCGATTCTAGCAGCGTATTATCAGCGTCGAAATGTTTCCGATGCCCGTGGCCTCGTTTAGGAGGGGGGATAGTGTAAGGAATTTCCATTCCTTGCTGAGTCGTACGCTAACGCGTACACCTGAACTCCTCGACTCGTCACGTTTGGGCTCATTTGTCGGCCCAACCCTTTTCCGAGTCGTGTCGGGCACTGTCGACACATTGCCAAACCTACCCATGTTCCGAGGTTATCGCCCTAGCATGCCAACCCCTATATAACCTCGTGCCTTCATTGCAATAGCGACCTTGTATTCTCACGTTATAGTCCATTGACACTTCCTATATCATAATAGCCTGAGTATCAGAAACAACATCAGAGGAGGTTACTCAATCTCGCCTAAGGTCGTCGTCCTCCATGAAACTTGTGAACAAACGCAAGGTGTGGATTGTGAACGGGACAAACGAGGTTCCCTCGCTGTTTGCAAATTTTGCCAAACCACGTAGCTTGTGGATTCCCCCGCTTTTATTCGATGGTCGCGCGATGATGAAAGTGTGTGCGGCATGAAAGAATCTTTGACAAATGCATCCGAGTCACGTAGCGCGCCGCGATAAACCATCCAATAAATCCGCTGCCATCAAGCCGACACAAGCCCAACCGCCAACAAAAAACGGACTACCATGTAACGCTTTACAAACATGTAGTAATGCATAAAGGTATGGGCCTAAACAAACACAAGAGAGACAATCAGTTATGGTAAGAAGCAAAATTGGAAGCCAATTTCAATTAGATAACAATAACCAAAACATTGGAAAAAAGTGTGATGGACAGAGGACAAAAAAGTGTGAAGTTTAATAAGGTACTAATTGCAACGCAATCATAGTCGACTCGACAATGACGAGGATATAGGTCCAGACAGCCACACAACGGAAGAGAAACAAAGGGGAAACATTGCTGCACGATTTGCAAGGGCAGAGGTGCAATATCTAGTGCGAACAAGCCCCACGACAAACACCCCGAACCATGTTGAAACAGCCAAGCCTGGGACTGGGTCGAGCACGGAGAATTTTCCACGTACGCTGCCACACCTACCCAGAATCAATAGCACAGACCCTTCGAGGCCAAACCCACCCGTCAACACTCACGCAACCCTCTACCTTCTGTGCGAGGCAAATGCCCCGGGCTGTACCTGCCTGACTCGGGATTTTTCCGATGAAACGCGCATGCGGTCGCCGCATGTGCCGCGGAAGTGGAGCCCGCGAGGGAACTTCGCCAACTGATGGATTTAGAATGTTATCATGAGAGTTGCGGCTGTGATGGCTGTCGATGGGAGTGGACGGCCGTGAGAGATGCGAAGTGGCGGACATGAGGTGACTGCATTGCGCGTTATTACAAAAGAGTTAGATAAGAGGGAACCGGAGCATGAAGCCGAAAAATGGAGTGACGCGGTCAAATAAGTTCAACTAGGTCTGTGATTCGTGCTGGAGGAAGGGCGGGCATACAAATCCAGTTCATTAAGTTGGAACTCTGCCATGGACTGGAGCGCATGAGAAGGAAGCACTTGGTTGGGAGGAGTGCTGCTGATGGGAACGTAGGCTGTTGGTGAAAGCGCTTGTTTGGAAAGCAAAGGTGTTGCCCTCGTCCTCCGGCAGGACAACAAAACCCGAACTGGTCGAAAACCGAGGTGTTGCCTTATGAATTCGATCAATCTGCGAGCGCGTTTGAGATTTCAGATCGGAGTTACTGGACAATTCTGAAAACTTTCTGCGCGATTCATGAAGATCGTTCGCTATGGCCAATCCCCTACTGAAGCGTTTTATATACACCTAGCCCGCGGTATTTTAACACCCAGTATTTTCACAGGGGATATTGTCGAGAGGGTATTCAACCCCCGAAAGTTGCTCCTGAAGACCAGATCCATTTACCCTTGAAACGTTTACTGTTCGATTTAGTGTTTCTCGAGTCAGGAAACTCTACGTCAGCTTTGGCAGTGCTAAAAGTTTATTGTTCGCGTGGAGTCTACCGCGCTTAGGCCATAGGAACAAGGGAATAATGTGTACGCACTTAGAAATGGTAAGGGTGGAAACAAAAAATTATACTGCCGCCCAATTTCAGGGTGTAAAATTACCGCAGGCTAGGTGTACTGTATACGCAATCAACCTCTCTCAACCACATTTGGACGCGGTGTCATGATACGCGAGGATGATCATTCGAGGATTTCACAGAGCTCCACCCACACAGAAGCATTTGTATCCGTCCCAGAAAACGACTCGAATGCCCAAGAGGTAGAGCAGGAAAGCTTCGGCGTTTCAATCCATTCTCGTCACAGGAGTGATAACAGTACTGGATTCAGGTACAAGACTGTACGTAACCCCCTAGTGTCAAGCTATCTAACACGAAGCCCTGACTGTCTTGAGCCCATAAGAACTCCTTGCGTGTCAGGACCTGATTCGATGTAAGTTCAAGTCAAGAGTTACGACGCACGGCTGAACGCGCCCCCCCCATGCAAGGGGTGGGGAGCTAGCAGGCTTAAAGTTAGCTAGTTTGTTTGTTTTGTGACCGATGTTTACAAACCCAAGTCGAAATTCGCCAGGATTGCGTGTTCCAACCAGGGCCTATGCTAAGGACGTCGTGATAACTTTGCGTTCCGAATGCGTCGCCAGCTGTTAGGCCAGGCTAGCAAATAACGGAAATTTTCCGTGCCTTGGCTCGATGTTCTGGATTTATTTGTGATTTCACCACGTCCTAAGTTTTTGGGAGGGTCTGCTTCTCCCGAGTTCCGCTTCCCCCCCCCCACCCCCACGCTATTTTATCCGAGTTGGGGGCTTGGTGAATTCGGTTTAATCTGGAATCAAGGATCGAGTTACTTTTGACAGAGTTTCTCCCCTGTACAATGTAATTTCGCACCGCTGACATGCTACGGCAATCTCATCTCGTTAGCCTTCGAGAGACTGCCTCGGCTGTAAGGGGTGAAGTGAGGTGACAGTGCAAGGGAGAGGGGTCGGGAGGTGGTCGGGGGGTAGGGAGGGAATTTCTCTGGCCCAAGCACACTTGCATATTTTCCAGAACCCCGGTGTACGTCACTCGTAAAAAAATCCAGAATGGACCTCGAAGAAACTCTGGAAAATTACCCTTGAACAATTAGGCCTGGTTCTAACATGCCAATGCCTATTTGCAATGGCATTCCCCTTCTGTTGATGAAGCCCCTCAGAAGAGGGATGATGACTCATTCCTGCATTGGCATGAAAGCCACTTGAGCACTATTCACGGACGGTACTCCAAAAAAGGAAGGATCGCACTGCACCGCAGACGTGGTTAGCTGATGACTGATGGGCCGACGGCTTGTCGGGGTGCCTGCAACATCAAGCGATAACGACGGACCGAAAGTATTTTGTGAAGTCGGGAGAGAGAGCGCTGTAGCTGTTGTCGGCTTGTTCGAAAGACTGGGCGTGTTCTGAAAAAAATCGTCGCTAAGGCAGACCTCATTTCATCTTTGAGAGATACGAATGACTGTGACATTCGAAGTGATACACCAACTCCCGCAATCTTCATCCCTAACCAGTCAATCTTTGCCAACACCCGCTTACGCCTCCAGGTACGCGGGGCAGCATTTGGATCAGAGAGTGTAATCGTGCAGCTGGGATACTGAAAATGGTCAGATAAGCGGGGGGTTATTGTTAGAAGGTTCGCATCACACAGTTGGTGCAGCCAAAGGTGCGAGGCGTAAATGCGGTCCAAGCAGGAGGCAGACGGAGCCGAGGACGGCCCGTTTCGGTAGACGTGGGAGACGAAGGAGAACGAAGGAAGTGAGGGGTAATGAATGCGTAAGGAGTCAATCAAAGAGTGTTTATTGAACAAGGAGTTGAGGGTAGATGCCTCCGAGATTTCATGAGCCACGAGGGGACGATTGCAATCCAAATTATCAAAAACTGCGTTGAAGTCACCAACGACTATGGTGCCATTGCATGCAGGTCTCACCGATAAGGCGGGGGCGAGCACAAAGGACCACCAAGTCTGTCTTTTGGTGGGGTGGGGGACGGGTAGAGGGCGCTGAGGACGAGGTGAGATTGAAGGAAATTGAGCTGAAGTTTAAGCAGTCGCTTGTCAAGGAAGGTGTAGCGCCAGTAATGGATAAGCGTTTGTTGAAAATCAACACAGTAATGCCACCTGGCCGTACCCGCGAGCCAGAGACAGTGGGGGGGCTTTGGGCATATGCATTGGGTTTAAATTTATAGATGAGAGACAGAAAAGTAGTGGTGAGGCGAGTATCAACGAGAAGAAGGATATCCTGGGGGAGGTAAGCCGGGCTTTAAGTTGCTCCATTTTATCAGTTGTGCTCAACCAATTAATGTTGATACAGTTTATAGTCAATGGGATTAACATATTAACCAGACGTGGGCCCCAGTATGCCAAAGCATACTCATCCACGGGGCAAAATAACAAAAGAGTAGCCGGTATGCAATGTAAGTGAAGTAAGGGACAGAGGAGAGGCGGAGAATGTTCAAGCAAGGGGGGAGTATCTGTCTTGACAAGCTCAGGATGGGGCACAAGCAGGCTCGCTTCCAGCCGGCCCATCGAGAGGTGTGGATGTAGGGGGAGTGTGGCGTGGCTAGGGCTTTTCTGAAAGGCCACGGCAGGTGTGCAGTGCACGAAGTTCGTCCCTGGGAAAGGCGGGCAGTGCAGGCAGAAGAGACCAAAGTAGAGGAGAGGAGATAATGATAAGACTGGATAGTGCGACGAGAAAATGAGAAGTGGGGGCGTGGGCGAGGGCCACAGCAAACCCTGTAACCGAACTGGGAGCCAGAGCGGCAGTCCGAGGACCGAGGCCAGGCAGAAGAGGACGCTCGCCGTGTGAGAGGGAAGCAGCGCAAAGTCAGATAGTTCGCAGAAGAGGGAAAGAAAAGGGGAAAGGGAGGCACTTGCAGCCACAGATGTCGGGAGGGAGAGCGGAAGAGTAGAGCTGGCCGGAAAAGTACTTGCGACCAGATCTGCTTTGGGCAGGCGGAGGGTGAGAAGCCAAGCATAGAAGCAGTCGCGCGTAGATACGCAATGACACGCAGCTTACCTGAGGTAGATCGCAGGTGCGTCCGAGGTTGGCAAAAACGGAGGAAAAGCGGAGGCGTGGCGGGATGCAGCGAGCGGGAGAGGAAAAGCCAGCGAGTCCGAGGTGTGAAGCGGAAGAAGATTGGATCCCCGACACACATGCGAGAAAGCCACGCGACCAAGTTAGTCGGAGGGAAGATGGAGGTGGGAGGAAGAGAGGGAGGGAAGCATAGGCTAGGGCCACAGCATTCCGGAGAGGCTAACTGGGAGCCGGAGTGGCAACCCGAGTCAAAACGCCATGCGCGATCATAGGCAGGTGATAGCGAGGTCGCAGGAGACACTCGTGAGGGTAAAGGGAGGGGAGAGTGGAATCGTCATGCAACTGCAGTTATACAACAGATTTGTAGCAAAGAGACCATACTGTTTGAAGGACGGGAGAAAGACAGCAGATCGATGCAACAGAAATTGAGCTGCGCAAATCCAACTCAAGAAGCACACGGAAGCGAGGGATATAGTGCAACGTACCTGAGATTAGAGGGGGCTGTGTTGTATGCCCACGAGTACTCTCCCAGAGCTTGCAGCATGGTGCGGAAGCGCGGTACAGCGGGGGGAAACAGTTCAAGCCAGTCTTGGAAAAAAGAGTCGGGCGAAGGTTGTCGAGATGAGATCGATAACAGATGCATGCGGAGAGCCTGTAGCAAAGCCACGCAGGAAAGAACCAGAAACAAAAACCGCAAACCTGACTATGCACTGGAGGATGTTCAAGGAAGGGGAACCTGGAAAGACCATGAAGGGTTTGACAATCTAATAGGAGAGTATGCAGTAACAGTTCAAACACGGGCAGAGGCGGAGAGGAAGCCATGGCTCTCGGGCCTTGGGGGAGAGGTCAGCTTGCAAGAAGTGTTTTGACACCAGAAGAGTTTTGAAGGAACGCTAAGGGAGCGGCTTTTCACGGATCTGGGTCCTAGCAGTGCGATCCCCTCCTAGCAGCATGATCCCCTCCTAGCAGTAAGATCCCCTCCCTTGAAAATCATGCAAACACTTTGAAAATCACGCGAACTAACTTTCTTGCAATCCCCTCCTACTAGCGGCGCGATCCCCTCCCTCCCTCCTACTAGCGGCGCGATCCCTCCTAGCAACGTGAGTGGCTCCTAGCAGCGCGATCCCCTCCTAGCATGCGGCGAGATTGGCTCCTAGCAGCGCGATACCCCCTAGCAGCGCGATCCCCTCCTAGCAGCGTGATCCCCTCCTAGAAAGCGGCACGATTGGCTCCTAGCAGCACGATTGGCTCCTAGCAGCACGATCCCCTCCTAGCAGCGCGATCACCTTCTAGCAGCGCAATCCCCTACCAGCGGCGCGATTGGCTCCTAGCAGTGCGATCCATCCTAGCAACGCGATTGGCTCCTAGCAGCGCGATCCTCCTAGCAGCTCGGTGGGTTCCAAGCAGCGCGATCCCCTCTAGAGGCACGATCCCTTTGAGCAGTGCGATCCCCTCTAGCGGCGCGATTGGCTCCTAGCAGCGCGACGGGCTTCTAACATCGCGATCCCTCCTAGCAGCGTGATCCCTCCTAGCGGTGAATCTCATTCTAAAGAGCGGTTCCCGCCACAGCAGAGCCGCGACTCACACGGTTGCACGGGGGTCGAACACTCGCTGCTGCATCTCTCGTCGTGAGAAGCTGGACTTTTCCTGGTTTTTGCAGCCTGCGGTTCCGCGCCTCACCTCCCGGACAGCAGTGGGGGCTGCCAGGAGGCATGGAGGAAGAGCAGGACCCGGGGGACGCCTCTGTCTCGGATCACGGGGGGAGTGGCGGTGGGGAGAACGCGAGGACAGCCAGGATGGGGGAGGGCGAGGTACGCCTCCAGGTGCGTGGTCCCAAGCGAACTCGGGAGCAGGTTGGGGGGTCCCAGGAGCTCCGTCTTTGCTGAATTCGCCTGGAAGATGCCTTCTATCGGTGGACAGGGCCGGTCCCTCGTGGGTGGGCCCGGGGGGCCGCCCACGGCAGCACAACTCGGGCGCCCTGAGAGGGGGCGGCAAGAGCTGCCAGTGGGGGTTTCCCTGCGGGGGGTGTTGGGAACCCAGGGGGGTTCAAGGATGGGGGAGCGGTCGCAGCCGGGGGAGGGGAGCCAAGAGCAGGGAATGGGGTGACAGCTCGGGCTGCAGCGGGACAGGCAGCAGGGGCCACCGCAAAGCATGCCACAGGGGCCGTCCGACGGGACCTCCTCTGGGAGACCGACAGGGAGGCCACAGGAGCGGCCAGCGTATAGGCTGCTCGGGCTGTTGGCGACAGGACTGCGACCCATGGCGGCAGGGGGGCAGTGTGTGTTGCAGGCGGGCTGGGGGCACGTTCCGCCAATGCGTGGGCGGTCCGGGCAGCGGCCGGAGCGGCCGCCGGTGCTGCCCGTGGCGGGGCAGGAGGCGCTTCTGGGGGGGGGGGACGGCGTGTGCTGCTGGGTGGGGGGCTGCCGGCGCTGCCAGCGGGAGGGCCGCCTGTGCCACTGGCGGGCGGGCAGGAGTTGCCATCGGTGGAGGGGGTGCAGGCGTTGTCGGCAGGGGGGCAGCATGCGGGAACGACTGGCGGACGGCATGGGCCATCGGTGGGAGGGCAGTTCGGGCCACCCGATGCAGCGCAGGACGTGCTGCTGGCCGGGGGGCAGCAGGTACCGTCAGCGAGGGGGGAGCCTGTGCCACCTGCAACAGCGCAGCGGGGACCGTTGGGCAGAGGATAGCGAATGTCGTCGGTGGGAGGGCAGCCTTTGCCCTCGGACGACAGGCGGCTTGGGCCATCGGCGGGCGGGCGGCACACATCATCGGCGGGCTGGCGGCAAGCACCATCAGCAGGAGGGTGGAAGGGACAACCGGCGGGGGGGTGGCAGAGGCTGTTGGCTGGCGGGCCACAAGCGACGGCGGCGGGAGGACAGCTAGCGCCATCTGCTGATGAGCGGCAGGCGCTCGAGGCGGATGGGCGGCGGGCACTGCTGGCCGGGGAGCAGCGGTGGCCGCTAGCGGGTGAGCAACAGGGGCGCACGGAGGGCAATTCAAGGGGGCAGCGTGGGCAGAGGACGGAAGGGCTGCGAGCGCCGAATGTAGGGGGGTGGCGGGAGCGTGGGGCGGGATGGGGGCGGGGGCATCGCCGGCGAGGGCGGCCGGCCCACGGGGAGGAGGTCCAGCAATTGGTGGGTTAGCCGCAGGAGTTGGCCACCGGCCAGAGGCAGGGAGGGGTGGTGGACGCCGTGGAGGACAATGCGCTCCTGCCTCACTCCACTCCAGGAGTCGGGGGAGGGGCGCTGCCTTTCGACTTCAACTCCCCTCCCCGATCCATGGACTTGGACTGCGGCTTCGGGGCTCTCGGTGCGGGCGTGGAGGGGGCCATCGGGGAAGTGGGGGTGGCGACAAGGGCTAGGGTGGACGACAAGGGCAGCGACGCGCCTGGTCCCGTGCCTTCTTCCATGG
Organism: Closterium sp. NIES-67; assembly: GCA_027943415.1. NCBI lineage: Eukaryota > Viridiplantae > Streptophyta > Zygnematophyceae > Desmidiales > Closteriaceae > Closterium > Closterium sp. NIES-67. The sequence goes on along the minus strand of BQMB01002222.1, from coordinate 646,397 downwards.
ACGTTCAGCTAGAGGGGGTGATGGTCGAGGAGGCGCATGAGCCATCAGCGGGAGGGCAGTGCGGGCCACCCGCAGCAGCGCAGCTCGGGCCGATGGCCAGGGGGCAGCAAGTGCCGCCGGCGGGAGGGCGGCCTATGCCCACAACCGTTGGGGGGCCAAGGCCATTGGTGGGCAGGCGGCCCGCACCACGGGCGGGGGGGTGTGGGGCAGGCCTCTAGATAGGATTTCAGGTAGTCTTTCATGTAAGGGCAGTTCCCCTTGACCACTTTTTCTGTAAGGGTGTCTTTTTTTTTTTTTTTTTCTAGTTTTGATTATAAGGGTTCAAATTTTTCATGCCTTTCCACATCGGGGTCTGAAAACGTCGTAGTCATTCCTCAACGCACAAACAATATTTGCCTAACAAAATTATATAATGCACGGCCTAGCTCTACAATTATGCAGAAGTCTTGCACGCTAAGCTACTACAATCTTGCCTCCATAACATTGTGGTGCTGCTACTGCCAGTGCCTATGTTGATGCTACTGCTGTTGATGCTGCTGCTGCTGCTGTTGATGCTGCTCCTGCTGATGCAACTGCTATTGCTCCTGCTGCTGCTGCTGCTGCTGGAGAGACTCGCCGCTCACGGCAATTTCAGTCGGTACTGTTGAACTGGTTGGCAAGGCGGCGGTCCTTGATAGAGTGGAAGATGTCAACCACCTTCAGCCACTCGATGTCGCACTGCACTAGGGCCGTTGTCATGAGGTCCGCAAGCCTCCCATCGCCCAAGCAGCTGCGCGTCCACGACGATGCGGTTTTGGTGACTGAAGCCCTGATCGCACTCAACCGTGCTGAGAGGAAGCACGGCGACCGCCTGACAAAGCCGCACCAGGTTGGGGTAGGATCTCTGGTAGTCGGTGCTATCCAGCATGAGCTTCAGCGACTTGTGGAAGGCGATGCTCGTGTGGTTGGTGTTCATGGTGTGCAGGAAATAATGCAGCTCTGACACGCACGTCTTGAAGTTGACCCCTAAGAGCGAGGTGGGGAAAGGGGGGAGGATTGGCGGGGGGAGGGGGGACAAGAACAGATTGGAGAGGGAAATTAGGTAGTGCATGCAAACTGGAATGGGGAACACCGACATGTTACAGCGGCCAGCACAAGTGGCATGCATTGTAGGGCCATCTCACCAAGGAGCTTAAAGTGGAATAGCTTATCAAGAAGGGACAACCACTTCCTGCACTTCTTCATCAGCGCAGCCCAGTCCTCGGGGTACAGCATTGGGCGGAACAGCTTGGCGTCATTGAGGTCCTGGAGGTCGTACAGTCGATTCTCCAGCTGTGCCTTTGCCTCAGCGGCATACTCCTTGCACAGATTCACGTAGGTGGGGAAGTCCCCTTTGCCCGTCTGGCTCTCCCATGGCTCCTCGCTTAGCATTGAGTTTTTGAGTCTTCCTTGTCCACGCCTTCGACCGTCACCTCTCGAAACTGGGGGCTGGCATGCTCCTTCAGGAACTTCAAGAGAGGTGACTCCATGCCAAACTGGTTCTCACACTTGACGTAACGAACTTCGATCTTTCTGCATGCTAGGGTAACCTCGCCAGCGACCAACGTGTTGTCCACTTGGGGTCGGACACAATGAAGGAAGAACAGGAATAAGTAATGGATGATCATAGAATGCAGGCACGGGGATCTTAACCATCAACTGACCTGCTGCTTCTAGAATTTGGTGTTCAGGTCGTTCAGGAGGTCTGAACGACCAACGTGTTGTCCACCTGGGGTCGTTCCAACAGATCTGCCAGGAAGAACACAAGGAAGTGGTATTTGAAGTTGTTCACAACTTGTAGAGGTCGTGCTTGTACTCATGTAAGAGCACGGCCACCGCTGGCGGAAGTTGCATGAACCGCTTCACCGCGCTCCCCCGGGAAAGCCACCGCATGTCATAAATGCCCTGTAGTTCCAGATTGGTATCGCAAAGTTCTTCCTGCAGCTTCTTGAAGCGCCTGTGCCAGGTCCCGCTCCTTGACAGCAACTCAGACACGGTCCTGATAACCTGGTCGCCGACAGTTTGCAGCCAAGGCCTCCAAGTACTTCTTTTGATGCACTCGCATCCACCACTTCTCCACATCTCGCTCAATGTGAAGCCCAAGGTAGTAGTTGACGTCACCAAGGGTCTTGCACTTGAACTTGTCTTAAACCTTCACCATCACATCCTTCACAAGGCCAGAGGAGGGTGAGAATATGAGGATGTCATCCACATAAACCACCATGAAGCTCCTCTGCTCCCCCTCGCCAAGCATGAACAAGGATTGATCGGCCGTTGAGGGAGTGAAGCCGATCGCCTCCAAGACTTCCCGCAGCTTGATGTACCATTGTCTAGGGGCTTGCTTGAGGCCATAGAGTGCTTTCTTCAGCTTCCACACTCTGTCACTCCCATCATTGTACCCCTCTGGCTGCTCCATGTAGGTCTTCTCCTCCAAAACACCGTTGAGGAAGGCCGTTACTATATCCATTTGCTTCACCACCCATCCTTTGATGGCCGCCACGGCGAAGAGGGTTCGAAGAGTTGTACCTTTCACCACAGGGGCATACACTTCATTGTAGTCCTTCTTCTCTTGCTGCTGATACCCCTTGGCTACAAGTCTGCTCTTGTAGCGCTCAATGTTGCCGTCGGCGTCGGTCTTGTGCTTCAAGAGCCACTTGGAAGAGATCGCCTTCCGCCCCGGAGGTACGTTCACCAAGTCAAAGGTGTCGTTCTCGATGATGCTCCCCATTTCTTCATCTGAGGCCTTCTTGCACTCCTTCCCATTGGGGCCCTCCCAAGCCTCCTTGGGATTTGTAGGCTCCCCCGGTATCTCCACCGGTGAGAAGAAGGCAAAGGCGCACTCCTCGCTTTCATCTTCCGCATCATCGCCTAGCATGAGAGCCGAACCAGTCAAGGTTGAGTTGGCTGGTCCTCCAAGCCGGTCATAGCTCAACCTTTTGGGGGGCTGAGTCTTCCTTCTCCCCCTTCCTTCCTCCTCTGCTGCACAGACTTGGATGCTCTCATGGCGTTGCTGCAAATCTGGTCGGTTCCCGCGAGCACTTGTAGCACGAGGCGGAAGTGACGGTGCACGCTCATCACCTTGCTGCACCTCCTCCTCCTCTTCTCCCCCATTCATTTGAGGAGATTGCCTTGTGATAGTGCTGCTACTACTCAGCTCCAAGGGCAGCTCCACATGCTCCAAGCCGGTACTCTTCACCTCTCCAAGCCGCACACCAATCTTCGCTTGGTTCTCCGCCTTCCACTCCTTGTACGGTAAGTTCTCCATGAACTTGCAATCTCTGCTCACCAAGATCTTCTTGGTAAATGGGTCCCAAAGAAGCCATCCCTTGCTGTTTTGAGCCATGCCCAGATGCACGGCCCATGTTGCCTTGGCATCAAGCTTGTTGTGCCGTAGTTTCTTAGGCACAAGTGCCATGCACATGCACCCGAACACCCGAAGCATATCCACCTTCGGCTTCCTTCCAATCCACTCCACATAGGGCACCCATTTGTCTTCTCCCACGTGAGTCAAGGCTCTGTTCTTGGCCACACAAGCATGCCGCACCGCATCCGGCCAAAAGTAATTGGGTAGACCGGCTTCAATGAGAAGTCCCCAAGCCGTCTCCGTGAGTGTCCGATTCGCACGCTCGGCGATGCCGTTCATTGCAGGAGAGTAGGGCATGGTAAGAGAGTGCCTTATGCCCTTCTTCTTCAGCCAAGTTGAGAAATCCTTGCTGAGGAACTCTCCCCCACGGTCAGTGCGAATTGCCTTCACAAGCCGGTCTTGTTGCCGCTCCACCATCGGCAACCAATCGGTCTTCACCGTTTCAGCTACATCACTCTTCTTGGGCAGCACATACACCCAGGTCATGCGAGTGTAGACGTCCACAATGGTGAGGAAGTACTCTGCTCCAGCAGCTCCAAGCTTCAAGGGGCCCACCACATCCATCACCACCTCATCAAGTGGTGCCTTCGCCGTTGTCTCCGAGCTATGGAACGGGTAGCGGGAGAACTTGGCTTGCATGCATGTTGGACAACCAAGCACCTCATTGGGCTCCCCATTGACACGTATCCCACTGACCATCTCTTGCTTAACTATCTGCTGCAAAATGGGTAATGCCACATGCCCCATTCGCCGATGCAAGGTCAGCCAATCACACTCTCCCGTAGCGGAAGTCGGGTTGGAGAAAGCGGCACTCGCAATCGTGCCCCACAAGCTCTCTCCTTTCTCCTTTGCCGCTGCTGCTTTGCTGATCTTAGCCTTCCCCTCCTCTTTTCCACCTTCTTTGGCTGCTGCACCACTCTCCTTGGGTTCACACGCCTTGCTAGTCTCTCCAAGATTGCACTCCTTCGAGTCACTCTTGGTGTCACTTTGCTTTCCGTGATCACTACCACCAACCGCTTCACTCTTGGTGTTGACGCTTGCTGCCACTTGCCTCTCCTTAGGCATGGGGACCACTGGGATTTGCCACATCTCATTGTAGATGTCCCTGTCCTCATGAAGGTCCCAAAGATTCCGCTCACCAAGCCTCGCGGTATAGGTTTTGGATCCCTTGGAAGATGTGTCCATGCCGGCCTTTTGCAAACGCCGCACAGAAATAAGGTTGGCTGCAAGTTTGGGCACCCAAAGCACATTCTTGAGGCCCACCATCTTCCCATCAGCACCCTTGAACATGGCCTTGCCCATGCCTTTCACCTCTGCTCGCTGCCCCAAAGCCGATGTAACATTCTTCACCAGCGACGGTTCGAGTTCGGTGAGCAAGTCCGCACGAAGTGTCATGCTATAGGTGGCGCCGCTATCGATCACCCAAAAGTCCAGAGAGTGAAGGATGACCTTTCCCACAGTAGCTGGCTCCTCAAAGCCTTCCACACCTCCTGCTGCAGCTGCCGCTTGCGTGGAGACAAAGAAGAATTGGCCCGGGTATCGATCTTCACTCGAGTCCTTGTCGTAGTCTCCACCTTTCATGCTTGCCGCTTCGCCTCCACGGCCACCACGGCCTCCACGACCTCTGCCTCTTCCTCCCCTTGCTCCTCTGCCCTCTTGGCCTTGAGAAGGGGTCCATCCATCAGGCAATCTGAAGCAATCTCTCCACATGTGGCAAAAGTGGCATTCGCCATCAAATCGACCGCGCCCACGCCCGTAGCCATTGTTGTTGTTGTTGCTGCCATATCCTCCATTACCACGGCCTCCATTGAAGTAGCTGCTGCCAAATCTTCCTCCTCGCCCTCTGCTCCTACCACGGCCATGCCCACGGCCCATGCTTGCAACTTCGGCACCATCGGGACCCACCAATTCACGACGGCGGAAATCTTCTTGTAAGATTTCCCGCTTCACATCTTCGAGTGAGAGACAGGGCAGATCTCGATTTAGGTTGATGATGAGCGAGGACCATGAGTTTGGAAGTAAGGCCAGCAGCTTGGTCTTTTTTTGAAGGTCACTGTAGTTCAGATCAGCTCCTTCGAGCCGTGTCAACAAGTCGAAGAATTTCTGCACTCCTTCCTCCACCGGTTCACCTTCGTCAATTCGAAGTGCCGCCATTTGCCGCTCCAAAACCACAGGCACCGCCGCTGTTGCAGGAGCGTGTACACCCTTGAGAGCAGCCCATGTCTTTGGTCCCTTTGCTGGTTCACGCTGAAAAGGCTTGATGTGACGGATTTGGCTGCTCCCCAACGCTTGCCCAAGTAGAATGTAGCCTTGTGCGCTCTTCCGCACCCACGGGCTCTTCTCCGGGTCGTTCTCAGGGCGCTTCTCCGTTCCTTCCATCACCTCCAGCAGATCATAGTGGTCAAAGATGTTCTCCATCTTGAAAGACCACTCAGCAAAGTTGTCACCGTTGAACTTGTCAAGGCCAAACACTCTAGGCTCATCCCTAGAGGGTCCAAGGCTAGGTTGCACCGGAGCAACGGGCGTCTTCTCTGCCTCCAGCACCTCTGCCACCCCCTTCCTCAGGCCTAGGCATGGTGAAGACAGCTCCAAGGGGCTCTGATACCACTTGTTATAGTCACAATAGGCTCAGATGTACCAATAATGAGAGATAAAGAGCATAGTCGGATTTCTGTTAGACGGCTTCAAATATTCATAACGATCTTCTCGCTGACTGAAATGGTGATCTGTAAATTGGATCTAGAGCGGGATGCTGTCTTCTATCAGCAGCAAGTTGAATCATGAAATTCCATGAAGATTTGACGACGCTATGGCGGTTTGACTGGCAGGAGGTACAGCAGCCACTATAGTCTTAGGAGTACAAAAAAAACTTAGGAAGAAGAATTCGAGATAGAGATGGTCCCCAGACTCTACATACCCCAAGAGTCGAGGTCCAGGTTGGTGGTACACCACCACAGAGTCCCCAACCATGAAGAGTCTTGAAACAAGCCCTCCAAGGGGCTACACCAAGTGAAATGTAACACTACGCGAAGTAGCGTTACTTTTTTCACTATTTAGTATTTATCCGTGTCCCTTGGGCTTGAAATCTTGAGCTCTTGGTCTTGGTTCAGCAAGATAAATTCTTCTTGAGTTGTTGGAGGCTTGCTGCACACACCTGCGACACGATGGACACTTCATACTCGACAAACTAGAAAAAACGCATGCGAGACGCAAACGACGACTTGACATGCGAGTTGTGAAAACTCGCTAATATCTTGACCGACACAAACCACATTGTGATACACCATTCAAACACACACACAAGCACTGGATAGAAATGATATAGACTCACAATTCATTCCATGCCATGCATGCACACACACAAACAAGGACGACAAGCCGAGTGCAAGCCATAGGGTTGCACCAACAGCGCCTAGCCGGCCCCTTTGGGCCGTATCCGGCCCCTCGCGCCTGGCCGACCCTTCTCACCTAGCCGGCCCCTCGTGCCTAGCCGCCCCCCCTTACCTAGCCGGCCCCTCACGCCTAGCCGGCCCCTCTCGTGCCGTAGCTGGCCCCTAGCGCCTAGCCGGCCCCTTTGGGCCCCTCGCGCCTGGCCAGCCCTTCTCACCTAGCCGACCCCTCGTGCCTAGCCACCCCCCTTTACCTAGCCAGCCCCTCACACCTAGCCGGCCCCTCTCACCCAGCCGGCCCCTCGCACCTAGCCGGCCCCTCTCACCTAGTCGACCCCTCGCGCCTAGCCGGCCCCTTTCACCTTGCTGGCCCCTAGCGCCTAGCCGGCCCCTCGCGCCTAGCGGGACCCTCGCTGTCACATGATCGAATGTGTCGAGGAAAGGTTGCACTATCGATTAGTACAAGGCGCTTTTATACTTCCAGAGTACATCAGGTAACCAGGTTTATCCTATCCAAAGGGAATAGACCCTTCTAGAAGATAGAATCACCCTGCGTATAGCCACGCGAGGCTATTGGCTTTAAGGGATTACGGCAGGATTACGCCAGATAGTGCACCAGTACATCCCAAGCCTGGTCGGTGATATAATTATAATAGCAGGATAAACCAAAGGTTAATGGAAAAGAGGAAACCAAATGAGATGAGATAAAGAGAAATGAACGAGGAAGGAAATCAGAAAAGGGACAAGTGGTGTAACGAGGTCGTACTCTCACACTTCCCCCCCTCAAAGCTGGGTGGTAGAAGTAACACCCTGCTTGACAAGGTAGTCATGCAGAGGGCGACGGGCGTTACCCATGTCGGACTCAGGGACCCAGCTGTCCTCAGAAGGATCATAACCCTTCCAACGGATGAGAAGCTCCACGGTGCCATTCCGACGTCGGCGGTGTGCTAGCACGGACTCGACCTCGTACTCGGGTTCATTGTGGACGAGGACGGGCGGCGGCGGAGGCACTTGGCGTCCGACGAAGATCGTGTTCGGATCCCGGTAGGGCTTCAGAAGCTGGACATGGAAGGCATTGTGAATCTTCCAGGTAGCTGGCAGGCGTAAGCGGAAGGTAACAGGAGTGACCTGTGCTTCAACGAGAAAAGGCCCGCAGAAGCGAGGTCAAAGTTTAGATGGGAGGTGGCTGATGTCCAGGTTGCGGGTGTCAAGAAGCACCTGGTCTCCCACCGTGATGGTGTGGTCGTTGCGATGGCGATCGGCCTGGCGCTTTTGTTGGTGTTGAATGTCGAGTAGGCGCTTGTGGGTCCGATCCCAAAGCTGATGCATGGTTGTGATGAAATCATGTGCAGGTTGTACCGTAGCGGATGTTGTCGGTTGCTGTGGTGTGAGTGGGTGGCGTCCGTAGCAGAGGAAGAACGGCGTCTGTCCAGTAGCGGCATGCGTAGCATTGTTGTAAGGAAACTCTAGTACGGGCAGGTGCAAGTCCCATTTGGAGATGTCGTCCTTGCAGGCTGCTCGGAGGAGTCGCTCAACAATTTGGTTGAGGCGCTCAGTCTGTCCGTCTGGCTGCGAATGGTATGCGGATGACATGGCGAGTTTGGTCCCGAGAAGAGACATAAGTTCCTTCCAGAACTTGCTGGTGAACTTGGGGTTTCGGTCGGAGATGAGTGTGGTTGGGATGCCATGCTGTGAGATGATGTGACGAACGAAGAGCTGTGCTGTCTCCTCGGTGCGTGCCGTCGTGTGTGTCGGGATGAAGTGTCCCATTTTGGAGAATTTGTCAATGACGACAAGGATTGCGTCATGACTGCTGGTGGTAGGTGGTAACCCGGTGATGAAGTCTAGGCTAACCACTTGCCATGGCTGTTCTGGGACAGGAAGAGGCTGCAGTAGTCCCGCCTTTTTTCTGCTTGCTGCTCTTCATCCGCTGACATGTATCACACGAGGTGACGAATTTCTGGACGTCGTCTGCCATATGGGGCCAGTAGTAGTGTTTGGCGATACCGGTGAGCGTCTTGTTGCTACCGAAGTGTCCGGCGAACAGGACGTCGTGGTATTCTTCGAGTAGTAACTGGCGCAAAGGAGGGTAATTGGGTACCCAGATTTTTGTTGATCCTTTCCGGTACACGATGTCGCTGTCCCATTGTAGCAGATGTCGTTTTTCTGCCAAGGGAATTTCGGGGTCGATGGCGTACCCGTGTGTGAAGAGTCCCTTGAGTAGTGGATTCATCCCTTCAATCTGAATGGCGGCAACGTGTGCAGGTCGGCTAAGAGCGTCTGCTTTGTTTTTGTGGCCGGGCTTGTACACGATGTCGTAGTGGAAGTGTGTCTCGAGGAAGTCGATCCACCGGACCTGCCGCCTGGAAAGGTTGGGTTGTGGTCTTCAAGTATTTCAGGCTGCAGTGGTCGGTGTAGACGGTTGTTCTTCGTCCTTCGAGATAACATCTCCATGCTTTAAAGGCGATGACGATGGCAAGGGCCTCTTTGTCGTGTATCGGGTAGTTTAGTTCTGCTCCGTGTAGTTTCTTGCTGAGGTAGGCGATTGGTTGCAGTCCATTCCCCTGGTCTTGCATTAAGACTGCCCCTACTGCTTGGTCGCTGGCGTCAGCTTCGATTACGTAGTCGCGTTCGGGATCTGGCAAGATGAGTACTGGTGCGGACGTGAGTGCTTGTTTCAGTTGCTCCACGGCTTCCTTGTGCTTTGGTTCCCATTTATAGGGCGTGTTCTTCTTCAGCAGATTCGTGAGTGGTGCTGCGATTTTCGCATATTGTGGCACAAACCTGTTGTAGTAATTAGCGAAGCCTAGGAACTGCTGCAACTCCTTCACGTTCTCGGGTGTCTTCCACGTGCGTACGGCCTCGATTTTCTTGGGGTCGACGTGAACTCCTTGAGCGCTCACCATGTGTCCTAGGAACTGGACCTTTTCAAGGGTGAATTCGCTCTTGGACAGTTTGACGTAGAATCGTTCCCGTCGAAGAATTTCGAAGACGCGTCGCAGGTGTTCGACGTGCTGCTTCATGTCGTGCGAGTAGATAAGTATGTCGTCCAGGTACACCACCACGCATTCGTCCAGAAGTGGTCGTAGAATGTGGTTCATTTCGGCTTGGAACGTTGCCGGCGCGTTGGTGAGTCCGAACGGCATTACCAAATACTCGTACGATCCGTACCGAGTTCGGAAAGCAGTTTTGTGGATAGAGTTGTCCGCCATGCGTATTTGCCAGTATCCGGACCGCAGATCCAGTTTGGAAAATACCGTAGCTCCCCGAAGCTGGTCAAGCAGGTCATCGATTCGCGGTATCGGATATTTATTCTTGATGGTCTGCTTGTTAAGAGCTCGGTAGTCGATGCATATGCGCAGGCTTCCGTCCGGTTTCGGTGTGAAGAGTACTGGGGCACCGTTTGGCGAAGTGGATGGCCGGATGATTCCTTTGGCTAGGAGATACTCGATCTGTTTTTTCATGTCAGTCAGCTCCATAGGGCTGAGCCGGTATGGTGCTCGGAAGGTCGGCTTCGAACCCGGTTCCTCCACGATCTCGTGTTGATGCGTTCGGTATGGCGGTAGCTCGTTCGGAAGATTGTCAGGAAGAATGTCTTGGAACTCCTTCAGTAATTCCTTGATTTTTTCTGGAGTTTCCGAGGCTTTCTCTCCGTCATTCTCCACCTCTGTTGCTATCGCCAGGAACCCGGTGTCGGTTTGCTTCACGTCCTTCTCGAATCTGGCGAGTGTCTCCACTAGGATATCTCCTGTATCGTCCCAGTTGGGTAGTTGGACTCTCCGTCTTTTGGTGTAGATACTTGCGGTGCGGTTCACCCAGTTGATCTCGGGGTTGAATCTTTTCAGGAAGTCTCGCCCGAAGATCAAGTCAAGCCCTTTGATGTTGGTGATGGGGAGTGCAGGTCTCTAGCGCAGTGGTCCGATTTGTAGGTGTAGCACTGCTTCGCCGTGTACAGGTAACTTGCTGCCGTCCACCATCGTTGCAGAGAATCCTGAAGGCTTGTACTCTTCACGAAGTCGGTCGATCACTGCCTTGTTGCAGACGGTGTGTGACGCTCCGCTGTCCACGAGTGCTTGGAGGCGTCGTCCTTTGCAGATGACCTCGAGCACGAGGGGCAGTCGTTGCTCGGAGTACCCAAAGTTGGTTTCATTGATTGGGTCATAGGGTACATCCCAATATTCCGTACACACATTTGTGTTGCTGTCTAATCCTGAGCTGGCAGCTGGCCGAGGCTGCTTGGAGAACGGCTCTTCTCCAGGGCCCGGAGTTTCCTTGATGAGTGTGCGCGTCACTGATGCCGAAGAACTGGATGCATACGTAGGAGGAGTTCAGGGTTTGTGCAGCTTCTTGTAGACCCCCAGCTTCCTCTTGAGCTGCTTCAGCTCCACCGACGTCTTCCCTGGGGAATAGGTAGTCGTTGTGGGCTGGCGTCGGGAGAGGACGTTGACTCCGTGGAAAGGTCGGCTTCTTTCCACACTCCTTAATTTGGTCCCCAGGTTGTCCGGTACCGGTATAATCTCTACAGCTATCTGCTTCTTTTGGAGTCCCTCCCGAATTTTCTCCAAGGCTCTAGCCCCTCGAACATCATAAGTTTTCATTAAAGCATCTTTATAAGATAACTTTAACGAATTCTTATAATTTCTTGGGTCTTCAAGGAGTTTCCCTGTCTCGGCAGAGTCTTTTTTCGCGGAGTCGTATTTTTCCTCGGCGATTTTCCCTGGCGAGGACTGGTCGTGGGGTGGAGATTTTCCCCCATCATTTCCTCCTCGCGTCGAATCAGCTTCGTCGAAGTTGATTTTTCCGGAATCCCACGGCCGTTTTCGGATCTTTTTATTTTCGCCAGCTAGATCCGCAATCACTGGCGACTCCCGTTTTTTTACTTCTGATTGGCTGAAGGAATTCCGCCACTGTTGCGTGCCCGATACTCTGCGCGTGCGGTCTTCATTTTGCTGCAGTCGAAGATTCGATGACCCGGCACCCCGCAAAAATCACACGTGTAGTTGGTGTTTTTCGGACGTGGCCGCCCCTCGAATCTGTCGACTTCCATCGGGTCGGCAAACGTGGGGTGAGCCGAGCGGTCGCCCTGTCGCGTACTGCCGACGTGCGTCCGTCGTGTTCCGGCGTTGACCATGTCGAAACGCTCCGCTGCCGAAACGACGTCACTGTAGCTCGCGTAGTTTGACGCTGCGACTTGTCGTTTGACTTCGGTCTTCAGCCCGGCGAGGTACGATTGTACTTTTTCCCCTTCGGTCAGGTCGGGAATGCGGTTATAAAATTCCTCCATCTGCTGCGTGTACTGCGCTACACTCCCGAACTGTCGGTGTCGATGAATTTTTTCCCGGGCAAGGAAACTGGAATTTATCGGCTCGAAGCGTTTCAGCAGGTCGGTGCGGAACTGCTGCCACGTGGCTTCACCGTGGATGAAAGTACTGTTGCCGCCAATCCACTCGAGTGCCGGCCCTCGCATCATTGTCGCCGCGAGTCGTACACGTTGACCGTCCCAGACTGGCGAGCTCCATCCGACGGCTGCGAAGTAGATCTCCATCCCGGCGATCCATATGCGGGCGTCGGAGTTTCGATCGCTCGGATCGAACGGCTCAGGTGGGCTCGGTTTCGGAGCCTCGAGAAACTGCTGCGACTGCTGCGTCGTCGCCGTTGTCGTCTCGTGCTGCGCTCCGGCGAGTCAAGTTACTCGTTCGAACTGGTTTCGCCACGCTTCGCGATCCGCTCGCATTTCCTCCTGAAGGGCTGCGATGCGCGCGAAGAGCTGCTGGGTAACCTCGGCGTTGTCGAAGGTTGCCATCCTGTTCAAAACACGCACGGAGGGGGTAATTCGAAAATCGCGGAGCTGGTGCTTACGAGAATCGGCGTCGAATTGGTCGCCCCCGGCGGTTTTTCGAGGCAGGATCCCCGCTGCTGCTGTTTAGCTGAGCGCGGTCGAGTGAGAAAAGCTCTGATACCAAGTGTCACAGGATCGAATGTGTCGAGGAAAGGTTGCACTATCGATTAGTACAAGGCGCTTTTATATTTCCAGAGTACATCAGGTAACCAGGTTTATCCTATCCAAAGGGAATAGACCCTTCTAGAAGATAGAATCACCCTGCGTATAGCCACGCGAGGCTATTGGCTTTAAAGGATTACGGCAGGATTACGCCAGATGGCGCACCAGTACATCCCAAGCCTGGTCGGTGATATAATTATAATAGCAGGATAAACCAAAGGTTAATGGAAAGGAGGAAACCAAATGAGATGAGATAAAGAGAAATGAACGAGGAAGGAAATAAGAAAAGGGACAAGTGGTGTAACGAGGTCGTACTCTCACACTCGCGCCTTGCCGGCCCCTCGCGTTCAGCCGACCCCTCGGGCCTCGCCGCCCCACCCCTCTCACCTAGCCAGCCCCTCGCATGCCTAGCTGGCCCCTTGCGTTCTCGCCAGCCCCTCGCACGCCCAGCCGGCCCTTCCCCCTCCCTGGCCCCTCTTGCACCTCCTCGGCTCCTCGCGTGCCCTCTTGGCCCCAGCGCTCCGCCGGCCAGTCGCGCCCTGCTGGCTCTGCGCGTCCCGGGCGCTGGGGCCTCGGACCCTCCTCGGCCTTCTTCCCCGGTTTTCTAGCCGAAGGGCCCTGCAGATGTGCCGCCGTGACGCTTGTGCCACCATGACGCTGTGCCGCCGTAACGTTGTGCCGTTGAGGCTGCGCCCTGACGGATGCTGCACTTCGCTTGGACGCGGAGGGTCATGCGATCGACTTCACTGCCTATCTGGTCGATCTCCACCGGCACCTGACAAGTCAGCACCAGGATGGGTACTCCCTGGCTATGCATGTTGATGGCTTCCTTCCCCACCCCTCTACGCCAGATCCCCTCCCTGCTGACCCCACCACTGCTGAGAGTGTGGCCTTTCTTGTTGCTGCACACGCTCGCGCTGTCTGGGATTCTCGCGATGCTGTAGCGCAGCGTCATGCGCTTCCTCTGTCTGAGCGTCAACACTTCAGTGTTGTCGCAAACGCCAAGGACTTCCTAGATGCTGTAGTTGCGCGCTACTCCACCCCTGCCTCCACCTCTGCTGGCCGCTTGATCCTCCCCATGCTATTCCCTGATCTTTCCGCTTTTCCCACGGTTGCTGACCTCGCTACTCACCTCCATGCACTAGAGACTAGTTACCGCGCTACTAGAACTGTCCCTCAACTCACTGCATTCCCCCTACTGTTCTGCGCTACCCTGTATCTTATTGTCATGCGCCTGCCTGACCGCTTAGCCACTGCCCGCGACCGCTTCCTTAGCTAGCACCCTGGCGACCTCACAATAACCGCCTTAGTCACTGCCCTGTCTGAGATAGAGACTCGCCAAAGCACTATCGCTCAGTCAAGCGGTGTTGCGGCGGTCCCTCTCTTTGAGGGGTGTGCTCCCTCCCAGTGCACCTACGCTGACGTTTCCACCGCAATCGCTACGACTGCCCCTTCTGCTAAGACCGCAGCTGCGGTGCTTCCGCAGCAGCGCCAACGTTGGGGCCATCGTGGCCCCAAGGGGGGGCGTGGTGGTGGTGCTGGTAGTGGTAGGGGTGGTGGCGGGGACAGTAGTTTTGAGGAGGGAATAGGGCAAGTGTCCAGGAGCAGCAGCAGCTGCAGCTAGCGCAGCAGCCGCAGTCGCAGCAGCAGCAGCAGCCGTGGGCACGCCTCCCGCTGGGTTGGCCAAGAGCCTCTTGAGGTGGTGGCCGCGGTGGCGGCCCTCGCAGCTTGGCGCTCACCGACAGTGTCGGTGCTGTGAGCTGCCAGTATCAGCTCCAGAATGGGCCCCTCCATAGCACTGCGTGCCGCCGCCCGCACCCGACCGCCCGCTGCTTCCGCCGCCTCCACGACCTCCACGGCCTAGCCATGATCTTTCCTAACTAGCACAGTCTGCTCCGCCACAGTGTTCCTGTTTTTGAGTTAGAGATGGATTAGATTAGTTCTACCTTACATTCTTTGTATGCTGATGCTTCTAGTGTGTTCGGACCACCCTGTGTTCTCTAGCTTAGGCATTGCACATGTGTGTAGTACAGACTCCCCTGCTACGTCACGCGTATGACCCTTTGCTTTGTCTAGCCTAGGCTCCACACTCGCTCCTTCTTCGTCTGCTACTTTTGCGTCGCTGTCCTTCACCTTTGTCTCCGGAGCGTCTGCCAGCTTCTTCTGCAACCACGCCACTATCAAGCCGCTTGCTGCGCCTACCACCGTCGCCCTTGCTGACCCCTCTCTTAGACTTATAGTTGCTCGCAGCTGCACTAACCCCTCCTAGTCCAGCGGTCCCCTCGGGTTCCCTTACAGACCTACACATCCCTTCGTTCTCGAGGAACTTAGTTGGTGTCGGCTGTCTTCAGGACCTCGGCGCCACCATTACGTTTCCTGGTCACGAGCGGTATGCTGTCTGTACCGAGGCCATCTTTGGTTGCCCCCTTACGATGTTCCCCCGGGACCCTGTGTCTGGCCTGTTTATGCTGGACACTGCTTCCCCCCAAATGGTGTGTCCTCCCTGGGCCCTGCGTCTTCCCAGGTTGCTGCGGCTTGCTCGTGTCGGTCGCTCCTGTAGTTGGTGTTTTTCGGAGTCGTATTTTTCCTCGGCGATTTTCCCTGGCGAGGACTGGTCGTGGGGTGGAGATTTTCCCCCATCATTTCCTCCTTCTCGCATCGAATCAGCTTCGTCGAAGTTGATTTTTTCGGAATCCCACGGCCGTTTTCGGATCTTTTTATTTTCGCCAGCTAGATCCGCAATCACTGGCGACTCCCGTTTTTTTACTTCTGATTGGCTGAAGGAATTCCGCCACTGTTGCGTGCCCGATACTCTGCGCGTGCGGTCTTCATTTTGCTGCAGTCGAAGATTCGATGACCCGGCACCCCGCAAAAATCACACGTGTAGTTGGTGTTTTTCGGACGTGGCCGCCCCTCGAATCTGTCGACTTCCATCGGGTCGGCGAACGTGGGGTGAGCCGAGCGGTCGCCCTGTCGCGTACTGCCGACGTGCGTCCGTCGTGTTCTGGCGTTGACCATGTCGAAGCGCTCCGCTGCCGAAACGACGTCACTGTAGCTCGCGTAGTTCGACGCTGCGACTTGTCGTTTGACTTCGGTCTTCAGCCCGGCGAGGTACGATTGTACTTTTTCCCCTTCGGTCAGGTCGGGAATGCGGTTATAAAATTCCTCCATCTGTTGCGTGTACTGCGCTACACTCCCGAACTGTCGGTATCGATGAATTTTTTCTCGGGCAAGGAAACTGGAATTTATCGGCTCGAAGCGTTTCAGCAGGTTGGTGCGGAACTGCTGCCACGTGGCTTCACCGTGGATGAAAGTACTGTTGCCGCCAATCCACTCGAGTGCCGGCCCTCGCATCAGTGTCGCCGCGAGTCGTACACGTTGACCGCCCCAGACTGGCGAGCTCCATCCGACGGCTGCGAAGTAGATCTCCATCCCGGCGATCCATCTGCGGGCGTCGGAGTTTCGATCGCTTGGATCGAACGGCTCAGGTGGGCGCGGTTTCGGAGCCTCGAGAAACTGCTGCGACTGCTGCGTCGTCGCCGTTGTCGTCTCGTGCTGCGCTCCGGCGAGTCGAGTTACTCGCTCGAACTGGTTTCGCCACGCTTCGCGATCCGCTCGCATTTCCTCCTGAAGGGCTGCGATGCGCGCGAAGAGCTGCTAGGTAACCTCGGCGTTGTCGAAGGTTGCCATCCTGTTCAAAACACGCACGGAGGGGGTAATTCAAAAATCTGGGAGCTGGTGCTTACGAGAATCGGCGTCGAATTGGTCGCCCCCGGCGGTTTTTCGAGGCAGGATCCCTGCTGCTGCTGTTTAGCTGAGCGCGGTCGAGTGAGAAAAGCTCTGATACCAAGTGTCACAGGATCGAATGTGTCGAGGAAAAGTTGCACTATCGATTAGTACAAGGCGCTTTTATACTTCCAGAGTACATCAGGTATCCAGGTTTATCCTATCCAAAGGGAATAGACCCTTCTAGAAGATAGAATCACCCTGCGTATAGCCACGCGAGGCTATTGGCTTTAAGGGATTACGGCAGGATTACGCCAGATAGCGCACCAGTACATCCCAAGCCTGGTCGGTGATATAATTATAATAGCAGGATAAACCAAAGGTTAATGGAAAAGAGGAAACCAAATGAGATGAGATAAAGAGAAATGAACGAGGAAGGAAATAAGAAAAGGGACAAGTGGTGTAACGAGGTCGTACTCTCACACTACCGGGTGTCCGAAAGCTAATCTAGGTTGAAATGGTAGAAGCCATGGAAATGGCGTAAGATGAGATCTAGTTGGTAGGAGAGAATGTAGAGAGAGAAGGGGGGCTCGACTAGAAGAGAATGAGGTACAAGAAGGGGGTTGTCCCCTCTACAGTAGGATGCAGTTTGTAGCACAACTACCAAGCTTACAATTATATAAAATATAATTTTACACACCCCCTAGGCTTGGTAGTCACAAGCCCACCCAACACCTACACACCCCCTAATCCCGTACACCCTCATGCTCATGAGCAGCCGGGTATCTAACTCTCGTGCAAGGCGATGACACCCCCGGATAAGAGGCAGCTGGCAGCGTTTGGGCGGCTTCAATGACGACAGCGGCGGAGCACGTGCTCAAGGCGGCTGCGTCGATGAAGGCACGCGGCGACTACGGCGGCTGAGGGCTCTCGGCGGTGTGGCACGACCCGGCAAGGACCGAGCAGAAGACAGCAGCTGCGGCAGGAGGAGGACGAAACGCAGGGGAGGGAGAGGTGGTGGGGCTGCAGGACTTCAACGCGGCACCATTCCTGGCGCGGCGCTTACTGGCAAGCGGGCGGGCTGCACATGAAGCGGCTGCGGAGGTGATACGCGGCGGCTGCAGCTCGACGACACCGCCACGGCACCAGAAAGACGCCGCAACAGCGTGGCGTCGGAGCCGTGACTGCTCGTCGAAGCTGAGACGGCAGCACCAAGAGGCCGCTGCGACATCTCGAAAAAGATGCCACAGTGGCAGGCAGGCGGAAAGCCGCAACAGCGGCGAGCAAGGACGGGTACGCAGCGGAAGCGTAATGAGCAGGCCCGGGACGGGCGGCCTGCTCTGATACCATGTCTGAAAGCTAATCTAGGTTGAAATGGTAGAAGCCATGGAAATGGCGTGAGATGAGATCTAGTTGGTAGGAGAGAATGTAGAGAGAGAAGGGGGGCTCGACTAGAAGAGAATGAGGTACAAGAAAGGGGTTGTCCCCTCTACAGTAGGATGCAGTTTGTAGCACAACTACCAAGCCTACAATAATATAAAATATAATTTAACACCTGGGCCATGGCGGTCAGGACGGGGCAGAAGCTAGCGCACACGCTGTAGTTGTTAACGTAAAAATATTTACGATCAAAGACAACTATTGTGCAGCCGTGCTAATCCCCTCCGACCACCCTTAACTAATTAAACGGGAAAACGGAAGGTTCCTGGAAAGCTCGGGCTCTGATACCAGCTGTTATGATTGAGGAAGTGTCAATGTACTAGAACGTGAGAATAAAAGGTCGCTATTGCAATGAAAGGCACGAGGTTATATAGGGGTTGGCGTACTAGTGCGATAACCTCGGAACGTGGGTAGGTTCGGCAATGTGGCGACAGTGCCGGACGCGACTCGGGAAAGGGTTGGGCCCAGTAAATGAGGCCGAACGTGACGAGTCAACTCAGTAAGGAATGGAAATTCCTTACAGTTAGCATGACTGAAGCGGTTCGTTACGCCAATTCGCGTAATTGAAACAGTATGCTGACGTCATTCTCGAGACGCGGGATGCTTTTCTAACGTCAGGACTCAGACCTGTTTCCTTAACGAGAAACTCGATACTGCTAGCTACACCAAAAACGGAACTTGCAGGAATGCAAAACTTAATTTAGCTACACCTGGGTTGGTTGAATATCCAGTCCCAATATTCATCTACACCCCTAGATAGCCCAACTTGGTTATATATACCCAAGTATAAGAAACTATGTAGGACAAGGAGAATGTTATATTCTAATATAGTATCCATTGCATAGCGCGCAGCCATGGTATTCTGGATTACTTGAATGGAGTGCTGCTAGCAGAGGGCTGAATGCAGCAACAAGAGGGTTGTCAAAGTATTCGTGAATCATGGCATCCCCCACTAGATCGCTTTAGGGGATTCTCCGAACCCTGCAGAAGAAAGGGCTGAAAGCAGCTCATGTGCCACTATTGGCTTCCTCACAGCTCCATCCATCCCTGCCTCCATGCATGCTCTCTTCACACCTGCATCCAAGTCAGCAGTGAGTGCTATGATGCAAAGGCGCTGATTCCATGGACCTGTTTCCACCGTTTCATCGATCGCACATGCTTCCCCTGCCCCGTCTGTTGCGCTACTGGCTGCCATGTTTGCCTCTGGCACCTGCTGTGCTCTCTCCATGGCACGGATGCGACGCGCCGTCTCGAATCTGCTGGGGAAAGGGACTCAACCCGTGTCAGGGATGGCAGGAAGGTGGAGTGAAGGATGGCAACATTTGCAGATGAAAGGGGAGAAAGGAAAAGGGGACCCTGCTGCTCAATTCAGACAACACACCTCCTTCATGTGCAACTCACAGATTTCATCACTTTGGTAGGTGGAATGGGCTAGTATGCCAACACCAAGGTAACAGGGTAACACAATGGCAGCAACAACAGAAAGGGAAATGGAAACAAGTTACCAGGTATGGTAACGCCAACGGAGCCCAAGCTCACCCGTCGATGCCGGGCGGCATGTGGAGGTCGAGGAGAAGCAGGTGGGTAGGCGAGGAGGGAGAGGGAGTGGAGAGAGCGTGTAGAGCATCCTCCCCTGAGCATAGCAGCAGCACATGTGCCCCGTAGCCCTGCAGTGTTCTGCGCGCCACCATGCGGTTCACAGCGTTGTCATCCACCACTGCCACCCGCCGCCCCGCCACCGCCGCCCGCACCAGCGCCTCCACCTCCCCCACGCCGCCCGCCATGCCGCCGTCCTTGCCGCCCAGGGGTTTGGAGGGAGAGTGCTTTGGTGGTGCCTGGTGCTGCAGCGGTGCATGCTCCTGCATGCCCGGCTTCATGCCATTCCTTTCCACCGCACTCCCCTCCACATCGCCCTCCTCACTCTTGTCCTCAACCCCCTCGCTTGCAGTGACCACCCCCCCCCCCATGGGCAGTGCCACCAGAACAGTGGCGCCTGTGGTGGCGTCTGAGAGCACTGACATGCCCCCCCGCATCTCAGCCACCTGCGGAGGGAAGTGGGGAAGCGGGGGAAAATCGCAGGAGGGTGAGGGGGTGATTGTAAGGTGAGTAGAATCCCACTTGCATCGCAACAACAGGAAACACACAGGGGCGCTGGGCAATGAAGTGACCAGAGGACATATCTGAGGCACTGTGACTCTAACAAATCTCCTCATCTCCTCACAGCTTCACAAACGCCTTCTTAAGTACCCATCGCCATATGTGCTGTCATGTGCCTGGTCATTCATGCTCGCAGGCTTTGAATCCGCTCAACGCAATCCCGTGGTTGTTGGATTTCCACACTTGGCTTGAAGACAGGTTTATGGTACGTGGATCCTATTCATGGAGTCTGATGAGATGGGATCTGACCTCATTTCAAATACTACTTGGTTGGCACCATTCATTATACGAGACTGGTCATATATGCTGTTAGCGGTGGCTCTCATCAAAGCGCATGCAGGTGCACGGAGAGACGATCTCAACGGACACCTCACTCTCCTTTGGAAACCGGACAGGCGGTTAGCCGTTCGGGACAGAAAAGCGTTAGGGACAGAAAAGCATTAGGGACAGACGAGTATGCGACTAGTGAGGGAGCAACCCTAAACCAGGGACCCGCCTTCTGGGGAGATCCGAAGCGCTTTCCGCGTGGCACTTGGGTTTCACACTGGCTGATGCCATGTGCACACCTCATCGTACGTTCTTTCCTATTCACATCATCGTGTGTTCTTTCCTATTCACATCATCGTGTGTTCTTTCCTATTCACATCATCGTGTATTCTTTCCTATTCACATCATCGTGTGTTCTTTCCTATTCACATCATCGTGTGTTCATTCCTATTCACATCATCGTGTGTTCTTTCCTATTCACATCATCGTATGTTCTTTCCTATTCACATCATCGTGAGTTCTTTCCTATTCACATCATCGTGTGTTCTTTCCTATTCACATCATCGTACGTTCTTTCCTATTCACATCATCGTGTGTTCTTTCCTATTCACATCATCGTGTGTTCTTGCCGACTTGTGTAAGCTCCTACTCACCGGTTTGCATTCAGTATGGAGTTGCAAGCGGACAGCCCCACTCTCTCGATGTGCAGACGCGCCGGCAAGTGGCGCCGGCACTCACCAGCGCGGTGGAGAGCAGGAAGCGGACCGGGTAGGGCGTCCACCGCGGGCGGGCAGCAGCCCTCTGCTCGTGAGTCATGCGCGCTGTGGATGCCGATGCCAATGCTAGCGGGCTGCTGCGCGTGATGAGCGAGAGGGGAAAGAAACCCCCCTGGTGGATGGTGGATGCGTGGAGAGGAGGGGAGGGCAAAAGAGCAAACAGGAGAAACTGGTCAAACTGCTCAAGCATTTGGCGTCCCCAGGGCCATTTTTTTGCAAAGAACCAACCACAGCCTCGAGAGCTTGAAGAAGCTTGGATTGACGATAACGCACCTGTATGTGCCTGTCTGCTCACCTTGACGCCTTGACTGTCACCATCGCCACCGTCACAACCATCAGAAGCATCGCCACCACCCCCATCAACAGCGGAGCTGTGGTGCGAGTCCCCATGTGGATCCAGCACCCACTGCATCTCCTCTGGTGGTATACCACCCCCCGTGTCCTCACATGCCATCACCACCATCCACTCGCCCTCCTCCCTCGCCCGGCACGCCCCCTCCACCCACTCCCTCACCTCCTTCTCCAACCGCCCATGCCCAGCCTGTGCCTCCTCGCCCTGCTCCCCTCTCTCCTCCCTCTCATCACTCATGCCTGCTGCAGCGGCCACACGCCTGCAGCTGTGCTTGACGCACCCCATCAACCCGATGAGCCCCTTCTCTCCGCCCAATCGGATGGCAGCCCCGGCGCCTGCCCGGCTGCCGTGGCTCGCTGGCAGGCGCTGAGGGAGGCACGCCAGGCGGGTGGGAGGTGGGAAGCGGCGCACACAGGCAGCCAGCTGCTGCCACGCTGACGAGGCTGGGGGGGCTGGAGAGGGGGGGGAAGCGTTGAAGTCGTGCGAGGCATGGGAGGGGGGGGCAGTAGTGGATGCGCCGTGCAGATTGAAGCAGTTGATCGACGCGGGGGGAGGCGGCGGGGGAGGGATGCAGCAGACGTGGAAGGTGACGTGGCCGGCCATGGTGTTGCTCTTGGCGTGGGCTGCAGGGGAGATGGCATGGAAAGGGTAGAGGGGGTGTTGGTGTACAAAGAGGGAGGGGAGTGAAGAGGTGCAATGACGGGCTGAGAGTACGGGTTTGGGATCAAGGGCTGCCACCAAGCGCCATGGCGGAGGTGCAGACAAGGGCATGCCATCGCCACAGATCTCACGATCCATGGGTCCTATGATGAGGATGCTCGGGCCTTGGCTATGCGATACTGGGTTCACCAAGAGGGCAGCCCTTAATCCCAAATTGAGCCTGCGCTGGAACTCGAGGGTCTCAAGCCAAGCAATCACCGGTGACCTCTCCCATGCCCGCCTCACCTGTGAGCTCGCCTCTCACCTGTGAGCTCGCCTCTCACCTGTGAGCTCGCCTCTCACCTGTGAGCTCGCCTCTCACCTGTGAGCTCGCCTCTCACCTGTGAGCTCGCCTCTCACCTGTGGGCTCGCCTCTCACCTGTGAGCTCGACTCTCACCTGTGAGCTCGCCTCTCACCTGTGAGCTCGCCGATAACCTGCGCCAGGCGGGTGGGGTCGCCCATGAGCACACCCGGCACACCCTCGTCCACGTGGCAGGTCACTGAGGCGCACACACAGCACAGCAAGCACGGCCACAACCAGACAGAGCAACGAGTGTGAATGCATGGCCGGTGCTCGACCAATGTGAAACCAGATTGATATGTGGCAAGCACACTTATACCTTGCAGCTCTTTTATTTGTGCATCGCATGCAACGAGTGCAATGGCTTTGTGCGCGATGCGGCGCAGGCAGCAGGGCAGTGTCTCGAGCTGCAGGCGGCCTGCCTGCAGCTTGGCGAGGTCCAGCACGCGGTTGATGAGGTCCACCGTCTCTTCCGCACACGCCCTCGCGTCCCTCAGGTCCGCCCGCTGCCACTCCTCCAACGCCGACTCCAGCAGCTCCTCTATCATGCCTAAGGGGGGGGAGGTGGACGGGGATGAAGGAAATGGTGGCGAAAGAAAAGGCACACGAGGAAAGGCCTGACCCAAGGCAAGGCCCGACCCAAGGCAAGGCCTGACCCAAGGCAAGGCCTGACCCAAGGCAAGGCCTGACCCAAGGCAAGGCCTGACCCAAGGCAAGGCCTGACCCAAGGCAAGGCCTGACCCAAGGCAAGGCCTGACCCAAGGCAAGGCCTGACCCAAGGCAAGGCCTGACCCAAGGCAAGGCCTGACCCAAGGCAAGGCATGACCCAAGGCAAGGCCTGACCCAAGGCAAGGCCTGACCCAAGGCAAGGCTGACCCAAGGCCTGACCCAAGGCAAGGCCTGACCCAAGGCAAGGCCTGACCCAAGGCAAGGCATGACCCAAGGCAAGGCCTGACCCAAGGCAAGGCATGACCCAAGGCAAGGCCTGACCCAAGGCAAGGCCTGACCCAAGGCCAGGCCTGACCCAAGGCAAGACCTGACCCAAGGCAAGGCCTAACCCAACCCAAGGCAAGACCTGACCCAAGGCAAGGTTCCTCCGCTAATCCAGCCAACAGTGTCGTCGCCATGCGAGTATGGTGAACAGAAGAAGGCTGCATTTTTCGTAACAAGACCTGGGCAGTGCGGCACATGGCAAAGGCGACACAGAGCTTTGACTGGTTCTTCGCCATCACAAACGAGTAGCGAGCTAGGTGGGTGTGCAGGCAAATTCGTGATTACTATGAGCCTCCTCATAACGATGGCATCATAAATAGCTCAGACTACACAGAGAGCGGGGACAGCTAGCAGAGTGGGGATCGGAAGGGAGCCCCTTGCTGCATTTTCGTTTGCCGCGTGCAAACGAAAAACGCCAATGGCTGGCTGGTGCGATTCTCTCGCACACCTTCTCACTCACCTATCATGCCAATGATCGGGGTGCGCAGCTCGTGCGATGTGTTGGCCACGGTCTCGCTCTTGGAGCGCACAGCTGTCTCCAGCGCCGCCGTGCACAGCTGGATCTCCCTCACCCCTTCTGCCATCTGTGTGCGCTTCCATGCCAGCACCGCTATCACGGCGGACAGCAGCACCGCCACTATCAGCACCAGCAGGCCCAGCAGCATGGGCGCATACACCAGGTCCCAAGTGGGGTAGGCGCCCTCAAACCTACACACAGCATATTCGTGACGATGAGAGAATGGCGTGGCGTGGGAACAACAAGATGCCCAGGGGGGGCGATTTGACATGACGCCAGACGAACCCCAGAGGGGCACTGGAATGTGAAAGGTGGGAAATCTCCATTTGCAAAGCAGGCATCGATGCGCCATGGGCGGAGGAGGAATGGGCACATAAAAACTCTCAGATTATTTTCACAAGCGCAGTGCGCTCCATCCCTCACCTGCAGTGCGCCTCACCTGCAGTGCGCCTCATACGAGCGCCCCAGCAGGGCCTCAGGGAAGGGCTCCACGTGCTTAGGGGTGGGCACGACGGGCCCCGGCAGCACGAAGGGGTAGATGGCGCGGTTCTCCAGGCGCAGGGGCTCCGGCCCCACCACCTGGATGGGCTGGCCGGGGTCCGTGGTGTCGTACAGCGCCAGGGAGTAGGGACTGGTGCCTGGGGGGCAGCACACACACATGTATGCATGGCAGCACACACACATGCGTGGCAGCACCACACATGCCACAACACCAGCCGCACACTCGCAGCACCACACAATGCATGGCGTCAGACAGACACACATGGCACCAGGAGCACATGCGAGAAGCATGATACAACCAAGACGTTCTGCAATGGAGTAGAGGACACCATGGAGCACGTTGGAGGGAAGTGGGGCGACTTGGAAG
Source organism: Closterium sp. NIES-67 (assembly GCA_027943415.1). NCBI lineage: Eukaryota > Viridiplantae > Streptophyta > Zygnematophyceae > Desmidiales > Closteriaceae > Closterium > Closterium sp. NIES-67. The sequence continues at coordinate 621,528 of BQMB01002222.1, read as the reverse complement.
GGAGTGGAGTTAGGGCCGTGCAGCCCAAACCACGGCAACGCACACAGGGGCGGAGCTTGTGAAGCATTCCACTAAGGATTTCGGGTTTAGGGTAGGCTTGAGCAACGGGTCGGGTCGGGTCGGGTAACCCGACCCGAACCCGACTTTTTGACGGGCGGGTCAGGTTTCCCGTCGCAAGAACCCGACCTGTCGGGTTTGATTTTTTCCCGTCGGGTCGGGTCAACCCGAACCCGACATGGACGGGTTCGGGTGAACCCGACATGTCGGGTTGACCCGACCCGACTTCGGGTTAGGCTTGAGCATAAACCCGACCCGACCCGACCCGACCCGACTTTGCCCTACCTGATGTCGGGTTCGGGTCGGGTCGGGTCGGGTCAAGTCGGGTCGATCCTAGGATTTCGCCGACCCGACCCGACCATAACAGGTCGGGTTATCTCTTACCCGTGGTCAGGTCGGGTCGATCCAACCCGACCAGACCCGACTTGACCCGACCTTCGTATTTTTTCCTGAGGGAAACATATGGATTTCGTAATTTCGAGATCCAGTATGTCCTCGTGTCTAGCCCACGCACCCACCTCATCCTCCCATACACAACCTCGAGATGTGGGTTGGATGTTGGCGAAAACCAGTCACAGTATGGGTGTTGGATTGGTTGGGAGTGTTGGCGAAAAATTGTTGGCGATTTTTTTGCTGGTTTGGGGGTGTTGACGAGATTTGGGGTGGGTTGCGGGTGTTGGCGAAAATCGGGTGGGTTGGGGGGGTGCTGGCGAAAATTCGGATGGCATGGGGGTGTTGGCGAAAATCGGGTGGGTTGGGGGGGTGCTGGCGAAAATTCGGATGGCATGGGGGTGTTGGCGAAATTCGGTTGGGTTGGGGATGTTGGCGAAATTCGGATGGTTTGGGGGTGTTGGCGAAATTCGGTTGGTTTGGGGGTGTTGGCGAAATTCGGATAGGTTGGGGGTGTTGGCGAAATTCGGATGGGTTGGGGGGGGTGTCGAGCTTGGCTGTTGAATAGGTGTGTTGGTTGAGTCGATCCAATCGAAATCGATCTGGATCTGCCTAGACCCTAAGCTATACCAATAAGCATGGTGGGGAGTAGATTAGTGTTAGGAATGAGCTGGATGCAGGGTAGAAACGGGAGGTAGCCTGAGTAGGATCTGGGAAATGACCCATTTGGACGAAAATTCGGCCAAATAATCAGATTTTCCAGATCTGCGCAACTCTGGTCGCTCAGATCGCGTCGGTTCAAGGGGCAGCCCGGGTCGGGTCGGGTCGGGTCAACCCAACGATGTATACCCGAAGTCGGGTCGGGTCAACCCGACATGTCGGGTTCACCCGAACCCGTACATGTCGGGTTCGGGTTGACCCGACCCGACGGGTAAAAATCAAACCCGACGGGTCGGGTTTTGCCTACGGGAAACCTGACCCGACCCGTCAAAAAGTCGGGTTCGGGTCGGGTTACCCGACCCGACCCGACCTGTTGCTCAAGCCTACTTCGGGTATACATCGTCGGGTTGACCCGACCCAACCCGACCCGAAGTCGGGCCGCGCCTCGACCCGACGCAATCTGCGCGACCTGAGTTGCGCAGATCTGGAAAGTCTGACGGTTTGGTCGAATTTTCGACCAGATGGGCCATTTTCCAGATCCTACGTAGGCTACCTCCCACTTCTACCCTGCATCCAGCTCATTCCTAACACTAATCTACTCCCCACCATGCTTATTGGTATAGCTTAGGGTCTAAACAGACCCAGATCGATTTCTATTGGATCGACTCAACCAAACAAGCTCGTCGACACCACCACCAACCCAACCAACTTTTCGCCAACACCCCCAAACCAACCAATTTTCGCCAACACGCCCAACCCAACCAATTTTCGCCAACACGCCCAACCCAACCAATTTTCGCCAAACTCCCAACCAAACCAACTTTTCGCCAACACCCCCAACCCAAACAATTTTCGCCAACACGCCCAAACCACCCGAATTTTCGCCAACACCCGCAACCAAACCAAAGGCTCGCCAACACCCCCAAGCCAACCAATCTTTCGCCACACCCCCAAACCAACCAAAAAGTCGCCAACACCCATTCATTCCGTCATTGGTTTTCGTCAACATCCTCCAACCTAACCAATACTTCGCCAAAACCCAAAACCACATGTCGAGGTTGCGGGGGGATGAGGTGGGTGGGCTAGGAGACACGAGGAGGACTCACTGGATCTTGAAATTACGAAATCCAGCTGTTCCCCCCCGGGAAAAAAATAGCTTCTAGTTAGGTCGGGTCAAGTCGGGTCGGGTCGCATCAACCCGACCCGACCGCGGGTAGGAGATGACCCGACCAGCTATGGTCGGGTCGGGTCGGCAAAATCCTAAGATCGACCCGACCCGACCCGACCCGAACCCGACCTCAAGCCTAGTTTAGGGTGGCGTGTGGGGGAAAGAAATCGGACCGTTTTGCAGCAGAGCGAGGAGCTCCTTGAGTTTAATTTCGAGGAAGTAGAGCCCCGCCCACATGGTGCTGATGCTCTCCCTCAGCTGCTCCGCCGTCGCCCCCGCTGGCACGGGGTGGCGCAGGATGGGCACCACGAACACTGCACGCACCGCAGGGGACACACGGCAGCGCCAGGCGCACATGAGACGAGGCAGTAAAAGGTGACAAGAGACGTGGCCTCCTTGGTGCTCCCCCCCTTCTTGGTGCTCCCCCCCTCCTTGGTGCTCCCCCCCTCCTTGGTGCTCCCCCCCTCCTTGGTGCTCTCCCCCTCCTTGGTGCTCCCCCCCTCCTTGGTGCTCACCCCCTCCTTGGTGCTCCCCCCCTCCTTGGTGCTCCCCCCCTCCTTGGTGCTCTCCCCCTCCTTGGTGCTCCCCCCCTCCTTGGTGCTCCCCCCCTCCTTGGTGCTCACCCCCTCCTTGGTGCTCCCCCCCTCCTTGGTGCTCCCCCCTTCCTTGGAGCTCCCCCCCTCCTTGGTACTCCCCCCCTCCTTGGTGCTCCCCGCTCCTTGGTGCTCCCCCCTCCTTGGTGCTCCCCCCCTCCTTGGTGCTCCCCCCCTTCATGGTGCTCCCCCCCTCGAGCTCCCCCCCTCCTTGGTGCTCCCCCCCTCCTTGGTGCTCCCCCCTCCTTGGTGCTCCCCCACTCCTTGGTGCTCCCCCCCTCCTTGGTGCTCCCCCCACCTTGGTGCTCCCCCCCTCCTTGGTGCTCCCCCCCTCCTTGGTGCTCCCCCCCACCTTGGTGCTCCCACCCTCCTCGGTGCTCCCACCCTCCTCGGTGCTCCCACCCTCACCGGTGCCCCCACCCTCACCGGTGCCCCCACACCCACCGGTGCCCCCACACTCACCGGTGCCCCCACCCTCACGGGTGCCCCCACCCTCACCGGTGCCCCCACACACACCGGTGCCCCCACCCTCACCAGTTCCCCCACCCTCACCGGTGCCCCCACCCTCACCGGTGCCCCCACACTCACCGGTGCCCCCACCCTCACCAGTGCCCCCACCCTCACCGGTGCACCCACTTTCACCGGTGTCCCCACACACACCGGTGCCCCCACCCTCACCAGTTCCCCCACCCTCACCGGTGCCCCCACCCTCACCGGTGCCCCCACACTCACCGGTGCCCCCACCCTCACCAGTGCCCCCACCCTCACCGGTGCACCCACTTTCACCGGTGTCCCCACACACACCGGTGCCCCCACCCTCACCAGTGCCCCCACCCTCACCGGTGCCCCCACCCTCACCGGTGCCCCCACCCTCACCGGTGCCCCCACACTCACCGGTGCCCCCACCCTCACCGGTGCCCCCACCCTCACCGGTGCCCCCACACTCACCGGTGCCCCCACCCTCACCAGTGCCCCCACCCTCACCGGTGCACCCACTTTCACCGGTGTCCCCACACACACCGGTGCCCCCACCCTCACTAGTGCCCCCACCCTCACCGGTGCCCCCACCCTCACCGGTGCCCCCACAGTCCCCGGTGCCCCCACCCTCACCGGTGCCCCCACCCTCACCGGTGCCCCCACACTCACCGGTGCCCCCACCCTCACCAGTGCCCCCACCCTCACCGGTGCACCCACTTTCACCGGTGTCCCCACACACACCGGTGCCCCCACCCTCACCAGTGCCCCCACCCTCACCGGTGCCCCCACCCTCACCGGTGCCCCCACACTCACCGGTGCCCCCACCCTCACCGGTGCCCCACACTCACCGGTGCCCCCACCCTCACCGGTGCCCCCACCTTCACCGGTGCCCCCACACTCACCGGTGCCCCCACCCTCACCAGTGCCCCCACCCTCACCGGTGCCCCCACACTAACTGGTGCCCCCACCCTCACCGGTGCCCCTAATTTCACCCATGCCCCCACCCTCACCAGTGTATCAGAAACTGAGAACTTCATTGATAGAATGAACAAGAGCATACATCCTAAATTACCGAGCATCGGAGAGGATGGGAAGGGATAAGGGAGAATCGGAGGGAATCCCGAGGGAATCCTCCCAAATCGTGGGGATTTGGGATGGATTGGGTTGGGTTGGGATAGGTTGGGGATTAAAACATAGCTACACCCAACCTAACAAATATGTGTATCCCTAAAGCCAACAAATTGCCAACACACAAAGTTGTGCCAACCGAATTGCAGCTTATCTCTAACACACCCCTTAGGCTGCAACGTCGGAAGCCGTAGGGACGCACAACTGCCCTCGCTGGACGAGCTGGCGCATGAAGATGTGTCTCAGTTCGATATGCTTGGTCCGTTGGTGGAAGACAGGGTCTTTGGTGAGGTGGATGGTGCTCTCGTTATCACACCACAGAGTCGGGGTCTGCTGAGGATACCCGAGCTCAGCCATGAGGTAGGTAAGCCATCGAGCTTCTTGGGCTGCCATGGTGCCTGCGTATAGCTCAGCTTCGCAGGATGACAATGAGACGGATGATGATCGTGTAGATCGCCAGCTGATGACACCACTGCCAAGGGTGAAGCAATAGCCTTAGGAAGAGCGGCGGTCAGCTTGATCATCAGCCCATGAGGAGTCGCTGTATCCCTCGAGGTGAGGAGGGGTCGTGCCACCGAGAGTGAGAACGTAGTCCTTAGTGGCTTGGAGGTAGCGAAGGACGCGCTTAGCAGCCGACCAGTGGCGATTGGTGTATCGACCGGCAGCAACGTAACGCGAGAGCACATTGATGGGGTAGGCGAGGTCGGGCCTTGTGCATATCATCGCATACATGAGTGATCCGACGAGCTCGAGGTATGCCTCATCACAAGGCTCAGGCGATGGAACTGATGGAGCGGTCGGATCATGCTGCAAGGGAAGGGGAGTAGCCACTGGCTTGGCGTTGTCCATGGCAAAACGCTTGAGGACGTTGTTTACATAGAGCTCTTGAGAGAGAGTGATGGTTCGACCTTCGCGACCCCGCGAGATTTCCATCCCAAGGTAGTTCTTGAGTTCCCCGAGGTCCTTCATGGCGAGAGCGTCCCCAAGAGCTTGCTTAACAGCTGCCAGCTCATCGGAGTCCTTGGAGACGAGAATCATATCGTCAACGTAGACGAGAATGAAGAACGGCTTCTCGTTCTTGCGAATGAAGAGACTCGGATCGGCTGAGGAGGGGTGGAAGTCGAGTGACTCGAGGGTGGCCTTCAGCTTCTTGTGCGATTCCCGAGGAGCTTGCTTCAACCCGTGGACTGGAAAGGGTAAGTGAAATCTTTGAGGACGTTCCGTGTAGATGTCCTCGGAGGGATCCCCTTGGAAAAATGCAGCAGAGACGTCCATGGAGTGAACGTCAAAGTTGCATCGAGCAGCGATGTCCAGCAGGGTCCGTAGTGTGGGCGGTTTGGCCGTCGGAGAGAATGTGTCGAAGAAGTCCAGGCCCTTCTTCTGCGTGAAGTCTTTTGCACAGTATCGTGCCTGACTGGGAGTTAGCCAGGGAGTTGTTTGACGCGAAAAAACCCATTTTCCACGGACAATGTTAACTCCTCGCAGAGGAGAGACGTCCGTGAAAGAGTGGTTACGAATGAATGCTTCACACTCCGCGATCATGGCTGCGAGTAGGCATGAGCAAAACCGGGTATTTACCCGACCCGACCCGGAACTGATATACCCGACTTCGGGTCGGGTACGGGTCGGGTAACATGCCCAGGACCAATACCCGGACCCGTGATTTGGCGACGGGTAATTTAATACCCGCCCGGCGGGTCCGGGTATACCCAACCCGGTTCCCTAGATAAGCGGGTAGAATTGCCCGCGTTTTCCTACCGTGCAAGGCTAAACCTACGATCTAAAAACACGAGTCGCGAGAGGAAGTAAGAGGTGCGCCAGATCTTTTACAGTTCAAGTGAGTAGGGCGTGAGTGGCGCGGTGGTTGGATTTTCTAGTTGAGATGGGGTTGTGTGCGGTTTTGGGGGGTTTGATATTTTGACCCCTAGAGTCAATTGGTTGGAACTCCAACCAATGTGGTGCTGTGCGGTTGGCTGGATTCAGGTTGGGGGAAATTCGATTGGTTTGAATTCCAACCAATTTCCCCCAATTCAACCGCTCCGAATGCATCTGGATCTACGAAATCCAACCCCTGCCGCTCTAGAATGCTCTACGTGACCTAGCAGCTCACGTAACCTAGAAATTTCTCTACCAGCGCGACCAATGTCGCGCTGGTTCCGTCGGGTAGACACGCTACCCGATCTCGGGTCGGATACCCGTTACCCGAGGTGTCAGGTAACGTTTCGGGTAACGGGTATCGAATACCCGCCCAGGTAACCCGGACCCGACCTGCCGGGTAATTTTCAGGATTCCCGATACCCGACCCGCCCTTAAAGCGGATCCGGGTACCGGGTACCTGACCCGGGCGGGTAGTATGCTCAAGCCTAGCTGCGAGCCACTGAGGGGACTGTGGTCCAGAGATGGCTTCATCATACGAGTTCGGAGTCGGGATGAGTGGATTTTCTAAGAACTTAAGAGTTGGAGCGTCGGCAAGATCGGGGAAGAGATAGCAGAGCTGATGGATGGCAGCATTGATCTCAATCAGCTCCTCATGCCTATCCTCCAAGAGGCCGGGCATGGATGCACCCCCGGCAGGAGGAGGCGGATTGAGGGAGATGCGAACAGAGAGGGCGAGAGGTGGAGCGGGACCATGAGAGCGGGTGCGGTGAGCAATAGGGACAGGAGGAGGGAGGTGGCGAGGGAGGAGGTGGAACGTCGACATAAGAGCGTCCGTGGCGGTGGCGACGATTGGTGACGGGCGAATCGGAGAAGAGGTGGAGGTTGGAGGTGAACGCGGGGACGGAGGTGCGGGGGCAGGGGGAGGCGCAGTGTGCCCTCACCCTCACCTAGGCTTGAGCATGAACCCGACCCGATCCGACTTTGCCCTACCCGATGCCGGGTTCGGGTCGGGTCGGGTCAAGTCGGCTCGAAGCTCGGGAAATGTCAACCCGACCCGGGTTTAATAAGTCGGGTACTACCTGAACCGATTTCGGGTCGGGTCGGGTCGGGTTGGCATAGGGGCAGGGACGGGTAATAAGCCGACCCGACGGGTCGGGTTTTGTCGGTCGGGTCGGGTCGGGTCGGGTCGCGTCGGGTTGACCCTCCGCAATTGTCGACCCGACCCGTCAAAAAGTCGGGTTCGGGTCGGGTTACTTGACCCGACCCGACCCATTGCTCAAGCCTACCCTCACTGGTGCCCCCACACTCACCGATACCCCCACCCTCACTGGTGCCCCCACACTCACCGGTGCCCCCACCCTCACCGACGCCCCCACCCTCACCGACGCCCCCACCCTCACCGGTGCCCTCACCCTCACCCGTGCCCCCACCCTTACCCATGCCCCCACCCTCATCGGTGTCCCCACCCTCACCGCTGCCCCCACTCTCACCGCTGCCCCCACCCTCACCGGTGCCCCCACCCTCACCGGTGCCCCCACCCTCACCTGTGCCCCCACCCTCACCGGTGCCCCCACTCTCACCGATGCCCCCACCCTCATCGGTGCCCCCACCCTCACCCGTGCCCCCACCCTCACCGGTGCCCCCACCCCACCCTCACCAGTGCTGACGCGCTGCTTGCCGATGAAGACAGGTGGGGACGAGGCGGGCGAGCCCTGGAGGAAGGTGGCGAGGATGTCGGGCGGCACAATGGCGGAGAAGTCAGTGAAGGGCGCAAGGGGCTGGGCGGGGTCGACGCTGCCCAGCACGTTGATGATATAGAGCGGCTTGCGGGGGGACGGCAGCCCCAGCAGCGACACGATGCGCATCCCGGTAATGCTCTCCACCAGGGGCCTGGGGGGAAGGGGAGGTGGGGGGGTGCGATAGGGGCGGCGGATGTGCGGCAGCAGGGTGGGTGGAGGGCAGTGGCATAATGGCACACATTGCTTCATCCATAGTATGGCATGTTAAAGCATGTCAATCCATGGCGTTCCAATGCGGGTGTGGCATGGCATGGCATGGCATGGCATGGCATGGCACCGCATGGCATCAATACAAAAGTCACTGCTGCAAATTTGACTCATGCACCCTCTGCAACAAATTAGACTGCTTGCAAGCCCCCAAACCAACATAGTTTGCCAAGGAAGCACATGCCGTACCAGCAACTGGTCGTTGCTTGGGTGACAGTGCACATTCATTCAGCCACAGTTTACACGCAAACACATCCACATGCACGCACACGCAGCTGTGCAGTGCACACACATGGACGCATCCACATACCCACACACATGTGTCTTCGCATGCACGCGCACACAAACGCAATCACACGCACACACCCTTTCACACACAAGCACACGCCCACGCACTCCCCCCCCCCCCAACCCCCCCAACACCCCCAACACCCCCCACCGGTCAGCATCCTGGACGAGCATGACGAGCGAGCCCGTGGTGAGGCGTGCAATGCTGAGCGTGGCGTCGTTGTAGCGCGCCAGGCTCTCGTTGTTGGCGCACCCCGCCAGGCCCCAGTACGTGAGGTTGGTGGCGCTGCGCGGACCGTACCCATTGAGCACCTTCACCAACGCCGACATCTCCTGCAGCCCAGCACAGCACAGCACACGCGGAGGGGGGTCTGGGCATGCACGGATGGGCGCAAGGGCATGCACGGATGGGCGCAAGGGCATGCACGGATGGGCGCAATGGCATGCACGGATGGGCGCAATGGCATGCACGGATGGGCGCAATGGCATGCACGGATGGGCGCAATGGCATGCACGGATGGGCGCAATGGCATGCACGGATGGGCGCAATGGCATGCACGGATGGGCGCAATGGCACGGATAGGGAGGGTGCAGTGGCATGGCGGGCATACTATGGACGTGAGCTCTGCCTCCCAGCCCTCTGCCTCCCAGCCCTCTGCCTGCCAGCCCTCTGCCTGCCAGCCCTCTGCCTCCCAGCCCTCTGCCTCCCAGCCCTCTGCCTGCCAGCCCTCTGCCTGCCAGCCCTCTGCCTGCCAGCCCTCTGCCTGCCAGCCCTCTGCCTGCCAGCCCTCTGACTGCCAGCCCTCTGCCTGCCAGCCCTCTGCCTGCCAGCCCTCTGCGTGCCAGCCCTCTGCCTGCCAGCCCTCTGCCTGCCAGCACTCTGCCTCCCAGCCCTCTGCGTGCCAGCCCTCTGCCTCCCAGCCCTCTGCCTCCCAGCCCTCTGCCTCCCAGCCCTCTGCCTCCCAGCCCTCTGCCTGCCAACCCTCTGACTGCCAGCCTTCTGCCTGCCAGCCCTCTGCCTGCCAGCCCTCTGCCTCCCAGCCCTTAGCCTGCCAGCCCTCAGCCTGCCAGCCCTCTGCCTCCCAGCCCTCTGACTGCCAGCCCTCTGCCTCCCAGCCCTCTGCCTGCCAGCCCTCTGCCTGCCAGCCCTCTTCCTGCCAGCCCTCTGCCTGCCAGCCCTCTGCCTCCCAGCCCTCTGCCTCCCAGCCCTCTGCCTGCCAGCCTTCTGCCTCCCAGCCCTCTGCCTCCCAGCCCTCTGCCTGCCAGCCCTCTGCCTGCCAGCCCTCTGCCTGCCAGCCCTCTGCCTGCCAGCCCACAGCCTGCCAGCCCTCTGCCTGCCAGCCGTCTGCCTCCCAGCCCTCTTCCTCCCAGCCCCTTTCCTCCCAGCCCTCTGCCTCCCAGCCCTCTGCCTCCCAGGCCTCTGCCTGCCAGCCCTCTGCCTGCCAGCCCTCTGCCTGCCAGCCCTCTGCTGGCCTCCCTGCTCGCCTCCCTCCTCCTCTCGCTTCCCCTCTCTTCCATCGCCAGCCCCATCCGCTGACGCCACCTCACCGGGCGCCACAACTTGCTCGCACTGTCAATGCGCACTCCCAGCGGCTCACTAGGACATGCTTTCCCCAACTTGCTCCATGACCGCGCTGAGTTCCGCCATGGGCGCACGGCGTCCTCTAGTAGGATCGCATGCCCCTGCGACAAACATGGCGCACCTGCACGCGCGCGACGGACGAGAGCAGGCGCTGGTAGAGGTAGCGCACGCGCGTGTGGCACCACCCACGCATCGCGTCGTCCCGCGGATTGGCGGCCTGCGTGTGCGCGAACCACACCACCCACGCGCACAGCCCCACCCATCCCGCCACCCACGCCGCCCCTAGCAGCACCCGCCACGCGCCCCGCGACGAGAGGCGCCACATGAGACGGCGGAGGCCTTTTGCGGAGCAAGGAGAGAGCGCAGCGCCGTAATTCGGGGGGTGGGGGGACGCGCAGGGGCTTGCATGGGGGGGGGGGAGGGCCTTGGAAGCGTGGGAGGGGAAGGGGGGGAGTTGAGGGAGGAGGATAGAATGCGGGGCTTGGTGCTGAAGTTGGGTTGGCTCGCGTAGTGGATGGCACTGCTGCGTGGTTCAGTGGGTGTGCTGCCTGCAGTCACGCGCTCAGATGCGCGGCATCATGGGATATCGCCGTCCCACGCCTTTCAGGTGGAGTGATTCTGCAGCCAATCGTCGCCTGTTGTCTCGCTTGTAATTCTCGAGAGGCCAAAAGGACCCTCAGTACACTAAGGGGGCGTGGTAAGCAGGGCAAAAAACGAACTGTCGAACGGACGAACGGAGTGGACGAACGGAGCCGCCGTCCAACTTACTACGCGCCCTAAAACGTATAGCCACAGAAACAAATCATCAAATTTAGTTCATTTCCATAGAAGTTTATGAATGCTATATAACATGTGTTTCCTCCGCACACAAAGAAGCTTTTGTAAGAGCGTAACCTACCAGCCTCTTCCCAGGCTACCCTCTTCCCAAGATCGGTCCTCGCCAAGAAAAACGCGCGCTCCGCCCAATCCTTGACTTGGCTAAATTGCGCCACCCCTATCAAAGTTAACTAATGACTACAAACAAGGCATACAAAAGGGAATATAACCTAGTTGGTTGTACTCTCTAAGACACAACCCTGTGTAATCTATAACAACATACAAGGATATGTTTGACACACCCCCTAGACTGGATAAGGGCAGTGCCTGGTGAGAGACAAGCAGCTCAGGGTGGCAAAACTAGTCCAGCCTCTGAGGCAGGGGTCTAAAGACAAGTCAAACGAGTACAAACAAGGCAAGAGCAAGACCAAGGCAGCACTACTAGTCTAGCCACTGGGAAGAGACCATAAGGCCGGTCATGGATATAAAGGTCTATACATAATCAAATCCTAGCAAATGAGAGGCTACAGGAACGAGACCTAGCTGTACACAGTGCCACTGATGATCTTTACGTGCGAGCGCCTTCGTAAAGATATCAATTGTGTTGGCACTGGAGGCCACAAAAAATGGGGTGCACCGGCATGGATCATGGAGGTACTAGCCGCCTCCATGACCAAATCGATGCGTCGCTCAGTGACCCCATTCTGCTGCGGGGAGTCCGGCAGGGTGAACGTATCGGTGATGCACGACAGAAGCGACAAAGGCAGCCAGAGGCGACCTCGCCACTACGGTCAGAGTGAAGACGCAAGACAGGGAGACCTCGGTGAACACGCGCAGAGACAAGCCACGGGATAAGAATGTCAAGCACGTCAGCCTTCCGCTCCAGGGGAAACACCGTGGTGTAGAGCGTGTAGTCGTCGACAAGCACTAGGAATTAACGCTCTCGATGCGGCCCATGGACGGGGGCGGGGCCCCAAACGTCCATGTGCAGGGTCTGCAGCGGTCCAGCGGTGGGGGAGAAACGAGGAGGAGTGAGGGGCAGAACGGAGCCGGTCCTCGACACAAGGCGTGCACGACGGCGCTGGTGAGGAGGGTAGTTCGGGGAATGACTCAGGGAGACCTAAGACAAGACTCTGCTAAGACTTGTGACGAAGCCATGAAAGGGAAGGGTAACCTAGACGGTGGTGCCATAGAAGCGTCGGGTGAGTGAGCGACCGGCACGAGCAAGCCGCAGCAACCTGGGTAGACGCAGACACCTGGGGAGGCATCCCAACCAAGGGGGATGTGGTGTCCAGCGTGAACAGGTCAGACACCGGGTCCCAGGGGAACGTGGTGAGGGGAGCACCAGTGGCGGCCTTCGCACACATCGCGTACCGCTCATGTCCAGGGAACGTAGTGGTGACGCCAAGGTCCTGGAGGCAGCCGACACCAACTAGGTTCCTAGAGAACGAGGGGATGTGCAGGCCTGTAAGGGAGCCCGAGGAAACCGCCGGACAGGGAAGGGTGGTGGAGCTACGGGCGATTATAGGACCTGAGGAAGGGTCTGCAAGTGCAACTGCAACAGGAGCGGCAAGCGGCGTGAGCGTAGTGGAGTCCCGAAAGAAACACCGGGAGGCGCTGGAGTCCAGGGTGAAGGAGAGCGCGGCAGTGGCGGCAGGGGTCGAAGGAGCGAGGGTGGAGCCAAGGCTAAACAAAGCAGGGGATCCTACGCCTGACGCAGCAGGGGAGTATGAACTGGGCACACTAGGCACACCTTCACTAGGCAACACGAGGTAATAGGAACCAGTCACACTAGAGTCATCGATGTGAGAGTCCGACCCCGTTACACCACTTGTCCCTTTTCTTATTTCCTTCCTCTTTCATTTCTCTTTTTATCGCATCTCATTTGGTTTCCTATTCTCCATTTTCCATTAAACCTTTGGTTTATCCTGCTATCATAATTGTATGACCAACCAGGCTTGGGATGTACTGGTGCGCTATCTGGCGCAATCCTGCCGTAATCCCTTAGAGCCCATAGCCTCGCATGGCTATACGCAGGGTGATTCTATCTTCTAGAAGGGTCTATTCTCTTAGGATCGGATTAACCTGGTTGCCTGATGTACCTTGGAAGTATAAAAGCGCCTTGTACTGATCGATAGTGCAACCTTTCCTCGACACATTCGATCATGTAACACTTGGTAATCAGAGCTTTTCTCACTCGACCGCGCTCAGCTAAGCAGCAGCAGCTCGGGATCGTGCCTCGAAAAACCGCCGGGGGCGACCAATTCGACGCCGATTCTGGTAAGCACCAGCTCCGCGTTTTTTCGAATTAACCCCTCCGCGCGTGTTTTTGAACAGGATGGCGAACCTCGACACCGCCGGGGTTACCCAGCAGCTCTTCGCGCGCATCGCAGCCCTTCAGGAGGAGATACGAGCGGACCGCGAAGCGTGGCGAAACGAGTTCGAGCAAGCAACTCGACTCGTCGGAGCGCAACACGACTCGACAACGGCGACGACGCAGCAGTCGCAGCAGTTTCTCGAGGCTCCGAAACCGCGCCCACCTAAGCCGTTCGATCCCAGCGATCGAAACTCCGACGTCCGCGGATGGATCGCCGGCATGGAGATCTACTTCGCAGCCGTCAGATGGAGCTCGCCAGTCTGGGACGGTCAACGCGTACGACTCGCGGCAACACTGATGCGAGGGCCGGCACTCGAGTGGATTGGCGGCAACAGTACCTTCATCCACGGTGAAGCCATGTGGCAGCAGTTCCGTGCCGACCTGCTCAAACGATTCGAGCCGATAAATTCGAGTTTCCTTGCCCGGGAAAAAAATCATCGACATCGACAGTTCGGGAGTGTAGCACAGTACACGCAGCAGATGGAGGAATTTTATAACCGCATTCCCGACCTGACCGAAGGGGAAAAAGTACAGTCGTACCTCGCCGGGCTGAAGACCGAAGTCAAACGACAAGTGGCAGCGTCAAACTACGCGAGCCTGTGACGTCGTATCGGCAGCGGAGCGCTTCGACATGGTCAACGCCGGGACACGACGGACGCACGTCGGCAGTACGCGACAGGGCGACCGCTCGGCTCACACCACGTTCGCCGACCCGATGGAAGTCGACAGGTTCGAGGGGCGGCCACGTCCGAAAAACACCAACTACACGTGTGATTTTTGCGGAGTGCCGGGTCATCGAATCTTCGACTGCAACAAAATGAAAACCGCACGCGCAGAGTATCGGGCACGCAACAGTGGCGGGATTCCTTCGGCCAATCAGAAGACAAAAAACGGGAGTCGCCAGTGATTGCGGATCTAGCTGGCGAAAATAAAAAGATCCGGAAGCGACCACGGGATTCCGAGAAAATCAACTTCGACGCAGCTGATTCGACGCGAACACGAGAAAATGATGGGGAAAAATCTCCACCCCACGACCAATCTTTGCCAGAGGAATTCGCCGAGGAAAAATCTAACTCCGCAAAAAAGGACTCTGCCGAAACGGGGAAACTCCTTGAAGACCCAAAAAATTATAAGGATTCCTTAAAGTTTTCTTATAAAGATGCTTTAATGAAAACTTGTAATTCTCAAGGGGCTAGAGCCTTGGAGAAATTTCAGGAGAGATTCCAGAGGAAGCAGAAAATTATGGAGATCGTACCGGTACCGGGGAACTTGGGGACCAAATTAAGGAGTGTGGAAAGAAGCCAACCTTTCCACGGAGTCAATGTCCTCTCCCGACACCAGCCCACAGCGACTACCCGTTCCCCAGGGAAGACGTCGGTGGAGCTGAAGCAGCTCAAAAGGAAGCTGGGGGCCTACAAGAAGCTGCGAAAGCCCCGAACTCCTTCTTATCCGGATGCATCCAACACGGCAACTTCGTCAACGACACGAACAGTCGTCAAGGAAACTCCTGGCCCTGGAGAAGATCCTTTCTCCAAGCAGCCTCGGTCAGCTGCCAGCTTAGGAGTAGGAAGCAACGACTATTGAGATGTACCCTATGACCCAATCAATGAAACTATCTTTGGGTGCTCCGAGCAACGCCTGCCCCTCGTGCTCGAGGTCATCTGCAAAGGACGACACCTCCAAGCACTCGTGGACAGCGGAGCATCGCACACTGTATGCGACAAGGCAACCATCGACCGACTTCGAGAAGAGTACAAGCCTTCAGGATTTTCTGCAACGATGGTGGACCGCAGCAAGTTACCAGTACACGGCGAAGCAGTGCTACACCTACAAATCGGGCCACTGCGCTGGAGACCTGCACTCCCCATCACCAACATCAAAGGGCTTGACTTGATCTTCGGGCGAGACTTCCTGAAAAGATTCAACCCCGAGATCAACTGGGTGAGCCGCACCGCGAGCATCTACAACAATGGACGGAGAGTACAGCTACCCAACTGGGACGATACCGGAGATATCCCAGTGGAGACACTCGCCAGATTCGAGAAGGACGTAAAGCAAACCGACACCGGGTTCCTGGCGATAGCAACAGAGGTGGAGAATGACGGAGAGAAAGCCTCGGAACCTCCAGAAAAAATCAAGGAATTACTGAAGGAGTTCCAAGACATTCTTCCTGACGATCTTCCGAGCGAGCTACCGCCATACCGAACGCATCAACACGAAATCGTGGAGAAACCGGGTTCGAAGCCGACCTTCCAAGAACCATACCGGCTCAGCCCTACGGAGCAAACCGATATGAAAAAACAGATCGAGTATCTCCTAGCCAAAGGACTCATCCGACCATCCACTTCGCCATACGGTGCCCCAATACTCTTCACACCGAAACTGGACGGAAGCCTACGCATGTGCATCGACTACCGAGCTCTTAATAAGCAGACCATCAAGAATAACTATCTGATACCACGAATCGATGACCTGCTTGACCAGCTTTTGGGAGCTACCCTATTTTCCAAATTGGATCTACGGTCCGGATACTGGCAGATACGGATGGCGGACAACTCTATCCACAAAACTGCTTTCCGAACTCGGTATGGATCGTACGAGTATTTGGTAATGCCGTTCGGACTCACCAACGCACCGGCAACGTTCCAAGCCGAAATGAACGATATTCTACGACCACTTTTGGACGAGTGCGTGGTGGTGTACCTGGACGACATCCTCATCTACTTGCGCGACATGAAGCAGCGCGTCAAACACCTACGACGCGTCTTCGAAATTCTTCGACGAGAACGATTCTACGTCAAACTATCCAAGAGCGAATTCGCCCTTGAGAAGGTCCAGTTCCTAGGACACATGGTGAGCGTTCAAGGAGTTCACGTCGACCCCAAGAAAATCAAAGCCGTACGCACGTGGAAGACACCCGAGAACGTGAAGGAGTTGCAACAGTTCCTAGGCTTCGCGAATTATTACAACTGGTTCGTGCCACAGTATGCGAAACTCGCAGCACCACTCACGAATCTGCTGAAGAAGAACACGCCCTACAAATGGGAATCGAAGCACCAGGAAGCCGTGGAGCAGCTGAAACAAGCACTCACGACCGCCCCGGTACTCATCTTGCCAGACCCTGAACGCGACTACATAATCGAAGTTGACGCGAGCGACCAAGCAGTGGGAGCAGTCTTGATGCAAGACCAGGGGAATGGACTGCAACCAATCGCCTACCTCAGCAAGAAACTACATGGAGCAGAACTAAACTACCCGATACACGACAAAGAGGCCCTTGCCATCGTCATCGCCTTCAAAGCGTGGAGATGTTATCTCGAAGGACGAAGAACGACCGTCTACACTGACCACTGCAGCCTGAAATACTTGAAGACACAACCCAACCTTTCCAGGCGGCAGGTCCGGTGGATCGACTTCCTCGAGACACACTTCCACTACGACATCGGACACAAGCCCGGCCACAAAAACAAAGCAGACGCTCTTAGCCGGCCTGCGCACGTTGCCGCTATTAAGATTGAAGGGATGAATCCACTCCTCAAGGGACTCTTCACACACGGGTACGCCATCGACCCCGAAATCCCCTTTCGTCGCCGCTTCGGCGCGGCCCCGGATCTGCATGAGTGGCCCAGTCTGCTGTGCCACGGTGTGCTTTTTTTTGAGTTAGACATGGATCATATCAGTTCTGCCCTGCATTCTCTGTAAGCTGACGCTTGTAGTGTGTTCAGATCTTATTACCCTGTGTTCTCTAGTTTAGGCGTAGCACCTATGTGTGTAGTGCAGACTCCCCACCTGCGTCAGGCGTAGGATCGTTTGCCTTGTCTAGCCTAGGCTCCACACTCGCTCCTCCTTCGACTGCCACTACTACTTCGCTGTCCTTCACTCTTGACTCTGATGCGTCTGCCTGCTTCTTCCGCAACCACACCACACTCACGCCACTTACTGCGCCTGCCACCGTCACACTTCCTGACCCCTCCTCTGGTCCTATCGTTGTTCATAGCTACACCACCCTTCCCTGTCTAGCTGTTCCCCCAGGTTCACTTACATGCCTACACATCCCTTTGTTTTCCAGCAACTTAGTTGGTGTCGGCTCTCTTCAGGACCTTGGCGCCACCACTACGTTCCCTGGTCACGAGCGGTATGCTGTCTGTACCGAGGCCTCCTCAGGTGCCCCTCCTGCGACGTTCTCCTGGGACCTAGTGTCTGGCCTATTTACGTTGGACACAGCTTCCCCTCTATTGGGCCCGTCCTCCACTGGTCCTACATCTACCCAGGTCGCTACGGCTTGCTCGCGTCAGTCGCTCACTCACCCGTCGCTTCTGTGGAACCACCGCCTAGGTCACCCCGCACTCCCGCATCTGCGTCACATGTCTCAGCACGGGCTCGTCCTAGATCTCCCTGCGTCCTCCCAGAACCACCCTCATGCCCAATGTACTTGCTAGATAACGCAAAAACCTCTTAGCGGCCGACCAGTGCTGTGGTCTGTGTCTACCTTTGGCCACAAAGTGGGCTAGGATGCTGAGAGGGTATGCGAGATCTGGACGAGTGCAAGTCATCAGGTACATGAGGCAACCCACCAGCTCTGCGTAAGGACCACTGGGCTTTACCGACTCCTCAGGAACTGGAGCAGAGAGCCTGTGGTCTACTGGCAGAGGTGTGGGCTGCGCGGAAGAGAACTGAAGACCGAACCTCTAAAGGACCTGGCGCACCAAGTGTGACTGTGTAAGAGTAATGGTGCATGCTATTCTGTCCCTGGAGATTTGCAGGCCAGGTTGTCTACGTAGATTAGGATGTAGAACAGGGTCTGGCCAGCACGAACGAAGGGCGAGGGGTCTGCAGACGACGGGAAGAACTGAGGTCAGTTAACATAACATGAAGCATGTCGTGCCACTCGCGCGGCACCTACCGCACGCAGTAAACCGGGCACAGGAGGAGCCACTGGGTCCCCGCGCAAAGGTGTTGGTAAAGCCTGGCGGACGGCGCAGGTAGACCTGCTCGTGCAAACTACCGTGAAGAAAAGGCGTCGAGAAGTCGAGAGAGTGCAGCTCGTAGTCACGCTGTGCTGCTACATGTAGCAGCGCTCGAAGGGTAGTCATCTTCAGGGTAGGGGCAAAGGTCTAGAAGACATCCACACCCTCGCGCTGACGGAAGCCTCTAGCAACATAGCGCGCCTTGAATTCTGACGGCTCTCCAGGAGGGTGTTTCACCTTGAAGAGCCACCGGCCATCGACTACGTAACTGCGTCGACATAGGTGGAGGTGGATCTCCAAGATGCCATCTCCGCATCCATGGCAGCTAGAATGAGGTGCTACAAGGGGTTGTACTCTATATAAGCATGCACCTAGCTAGCCTATAACATATACAAATTTTATGTTGACGAGCGTTGTATGCTGTTCCCCATGACCAATGAAGTTGCTGAAAATATTCCGCAATTCGCGGCGCTATGATTGTACCGTACTCGTTTCTATAAAAACCATTTCATAACGTTCTTGGGTGTAAAAATAACCCCCGTCAAGCGTATGGTATTTATATGTACACCCTAGGGTGCCTTACACGGGGGATTACGGAATGCAGATGCATCTGTGGCTTCAAGAAGAAGAAGAAGAAAAAATGATGAAACATCAGTCTCATACCTAAAAAAGGGGTTTTTTCTATAGGGTTCTATCAACTTATATATAGATGGGCTAATGCTCTTAGAGAGTACAACCCAAACCAGTATATCTCATCTGTATGTCAACTTATATATCTATATATATATATATATATATATATTTATATAGGCTTCGTAGGTGTTAGGTGTCCTACAATGGATCCTACCGTAGAGGGTACAACACCCTTCTTGTATCCCTCTCTCTTTTAGTTCACCTGTCTTTTCTCTCGTCATTGTTCTCCCTAGCTAAAACCTCTCGCCATTCTCATGCCTAGCTAGCTCTTAGCTCCTTTCAACATGATTTCAGAGCAGGAAGATCCTGCTGAGGCTCCTATTCACGCTTCCGCTGTGTACTGTCTCCTCTCCTTTCACTTTCGCGCCGCCGTGGCAGCCTCCATGTGCTGCCGCGGCGGCCTTGCCGCATGGCCGCGGCGACCTCGTCTCGCCGTGCTGCCGCGACAACCTTGTCGAGCAGCCGTGGCGACCTCGCCACGCTGCCGCGGCAACTTTGACGCGTTGCCGTGGCCACCACGTCCTACTGCCACGGTGGCCTCGACATGTAGCGACCTCGTCGAGCAGCCATGGCAACCTCGCCACGCTGCTGCGGCGGCCTCGTCGTGCTGTCGTGGCGTCGTCATGCTGCCGCGACGACTTCTATGCGCTAGCGCGCGAACAGCTGCGGCCAGCGTGCTGGTTTAGGCACCAGCCAGCACGCCCGCACGCCGACATGTGCCGCGCCAGCCACGGCGCCTCGCTGAAGACACGCCCCCTCCCCTGCGCCTCCCCTCATCCCAGCAGCAGTGGATGGCTCCCCTCCCAGTCGTCGCTGGGTCGTGCCACACCGCCGGGTGCCACGAGCTTCGCAGTCGCCGCCACCATCGTCGAAGCTGCCACCGCCACTGCAGGTGCTGCTGGCTCTGCCACCATCTACTACCGCCGCCGCCGCTGTCGTCATCACAGAAGCCGCCGCTGACGCTGTTGCTGCCACCCGCCGCCGATGTCGCCGCTTCGCACGAGGGGTAGAAGCCACACATGCTGCAAGACATGGGAGTGCATGGGCATGGGGGTGTTGCGTGTGTGGTGTGCTACCGCCTACCAACCCGCCTGCTGTCCTCCCCGACACCCCCATGACTGCTGAATGTAAGGCTTTCACAGCTTCTAAGCTCGCCCGCTCTGTCTGGGAGTCACATGATGCTGTTGCGCAGCTTGCTATCAATCACACCCTCCCCCTGTCCGAGCGTCCCTGCTTTCAGGCCGTAGAGATTGCGAAGGAGTTTCTTGATGCAGTCATTGTTCGCTATTCCACTCCCTCATCTGCCTCTACTGGTTGTCTCCTCCTACCCCTGCTCTTCCCTTATCTTGCGCCTTTCCCCACTGTCGCTGATCTCGCCTCTCACATGCGCGCTCTTGAGACTAGCTACCGCACTGCTAGCACTAAGGCACAGCTCACGGTACTGCCTCCCCCCCTCGCCGCTAAACTTTATTTCCTTGCCACCCGCCACCCCGACCGCCTAGACACTGCCCGCGATGCCTTCCTTAGTCTCCACCCCACTGACCTCACCCTTACCGACTTTGTCACCACCTTGCCTGCGATAGAGACATGCCCGCGCCCTATCACTCATTCTAGCAGTACTGCAGCGGTCCCTATCTTCCAGGGTTGTGCTCCCTCCCAGTCAACCTACTCGGACGTTTCCGCTGATGTCGCTAAGACAATCTATGTCGCCGAGACTGCTTGTCACAGAATCGAATGACTCGAGGAAAGATTGCACTATCGATCAGTACAAGGCGCTTTTATACTTCCAAAGTACATCAGGTAACCAGGGTTATCTTATCCTAAGGGAATAGACCCTTCTAGAAGATAGAATCACTCTGCGTATAGCCACGGGAGGCTATTGGCTTTAAGGGATTACGGCAGGATTACGCCAGATAGCGCACCACTACATCCCAAGCCTGGTCGGTGATATAATTATAATAGCAGGATAAACCAAAGGTAAATGGAAAATGGAGAATAGGAAACCAAATGATATGAGATAAAAGGAGGAATGAAAATAGGAAGGAAAGAGAAGAAGGAACAAGTGGTGTAACGGGGTCGTACTCTCACACTTCCCTCCCTCAAAGCTGGGTGGTAGAAGTAACACCCTGCTTGACAAGTTAGTCATGCAGAGGACGACGGGCGTTACCCATGTCGATCTCAGGTACCCAGCTGTCCTCAGAAGGATCATAACCCTTCCAACGGATGAGAAGCTCCACGGCGCCATTCCGACGTCGGCGGTGTGCAAGCACGGAGTCGACCTCGTACTCGGGTTCATTCTGGACGAGGACGGGTGGCGGCGGCGGTGGTTGGCGTCCGACGAAGATCGTGTTCGGATCCCGATAGGGCTTCAGAAGTTGGACATGGAAGGCGTTGTGAATCATCCTGGTAGCTGGCAGGCCTAAGCGGAAGGTAACAGGAGTGATCTGTGCTTCAACAAGGAAAGGCCCGCAGAAGCGAGGTCGCAGTTTGTATGGGAGATGGCTGATGTGAAAATTGCGTGTGTCGAGGAGTACTCGGTCTCCCACTGTGATGGTGTGGTCTATGCAGTGGCGATCGGCTTGGCGCTTCTGTTGTTGCTGAATGTCAAGAAGGCGCTTGTGGGTCCGATCCCAAAGCTGATGCATGGTTGTGATGAAATCATGTGCAGGTTGGACTGTAGCGGATGTGGTCGGTTTTTGTGGTGTGAGTGGGTGGCGTCCGTAACAGAGGAAGAAGGCGTCTGTCTAGTACCAGCGTGAGTGGCATTGTTGTAGGCAAACTCCAGGACAGGCGGATGCAAGTCCCATTTGGACATGTCATCCTTGCAGGCGGCGCGGAGGAGTTGCTCCACAATTTGGTTGAGGCGCTCGGTCTGTCCATCTGTCTGTGGATGGTAGGCGGATTACATGGCAAGTTGGGTCCCGAGAAGGGACATAGTTTCCTTCCAGAACTTGCTGGTGAACTTGGGGTCTCGGTCGGAGATGAGTGTGGTTGGAATGCCATGCTGTGAGATAATGTAACGAACGAAGAGTTGTTCTGTCTCCTCGGTGCGTGCCGTCGTGTGTGTCAGGATGAAGTGTCCCATTTTGGAGAAGTTGTCAATGACGACAAGGATCGCGTCATGACCGCTGTTGGTAGGTGGTAACCCGGTGATGAAGTCCAGGCTAACCACCTTTCATGGTTGTTCCGGGACAGGAAGAGGTTGCAGTAGTCCCGCCTTTTTCTGCTTGCTGCTCTTCATCCGCTGACATGTATCACACGAGGTGACAAACTTTTGAACATCCTCTGCCAAGTGGGGCCAGTAGTAGTGTTTTGCGATACTGGTTAGCGTCTTGTTGCTACCGAAGTGTCCTGCGTATAGGACGTCGTGATATTCTTCGAGTAGTAACTGGCACAAAGGAGGGTAATTGGGTACCTAGATCTTCATTGATCCTTTCCGGTACGCGATGTCGTTGTCCCACTGTAGCAGTTGTCGCCTTTCTACCAAGGGAGTTTCTGGGTCGATGGTATACCCATGTATGAAGAGTCCCTTGAGGAGTGGATTCATCCCTTCAATCTGAATGGCGGCAATGTGTGCAAGCCGGCTAAGAGCGTCTACTTTGTTTTTGTGGCCCGGCTTGTACACGATGTCGTAGTGGAAGTGTGTCTCGAGGAAGTCGATCCACCGGACCTGCCGCCTGGAAAGGTTGGGTCGTGTCTTCAAGTATTTCAGGCTGCAATGGTCAGTGTAGACAGTTGTTTTTCGTCCTTCGAGATAACATCTCCACGCTTTGAAGGCGATGACGATGGCAAGGGCCCCTTTGTCGTGTATCGGGTAGTTTAGTTCTGCCCCGTGTAGTTTCTTACTTAGGTAGGCGATTGGTTGCAGTCCATTCCCCTTATCTGCATTAAGACTGCTCCTACTGCTTGGTCGCTGGCGTCAACTTCGATTACGTAGTCGCGTTCGGGATCTGGCAAGATGAGTACCGGTGCGGACGTGAGTGCTTGTTTCAGCTGCTCCACAGCTTCCTGGTGCTTCGGTTCCCATTTGTAGGGCGTGTTCTTCTTCAGTAGATTCGTGAGTGGTGCTGCGAGTTTCGCATACTGTGGCACGAACCAGTTGTAATAATTCGCGAAGCCTAGGAACTGCTGCAACTCCTTCACGTTCTCGGGTGTCTTCCACGTACGTACAGCTTCGAGTTTCTTGGGGTCGACGTGAACTCCTTGAGCGCTTACGATATGTCCGAGGAATTGGACCTTCTCGAGGGCGAAGTCGCTCTTGGATCGTTTGACATAGAAGTTTTATCGTCGAAGAATTTCGAAGACGCGTCGCAAGTGTTCGACGTGCTTCTTCATGTCGCGCGACATTTTCGGACTCACGGTCGGCAGACGTGGGGTCAGCGGGAAGAGCAGCAGGGGGGTTAGGGCAGGGGAGCGTACTGTCGATGTGTACGGCGAGGGAGTGGCCGTCCTGCCGCTGACTGGTAAGGTGACGGCGGAGGTCGACAAGCCACGTGTCGAACTCAAATGGCTGACCCTCTGCATCAAAGCACGCCACCGAGTACGCACTAGCCTTTGATTTTGGTGAAGGGCCGGTAACTGCCCGCACAAGGCCCCCCCCATGCATCGCGCCCTGATTTTGGCGAAGCGCCAATCAGCATCCCTTATAGGTAAATTACGCTCCTCCATATTACACAAAAGAGAGTCATCCCTGTTACGATAAGCTAGGTAGCTAGGAACGGTATGAGGCCATGAAATGGCGTGCGGGTTTAGGAGCTAAGAGAGAAAGTTGATGAGAGAAAAAGAGAGATGGAGATTAGAAGAGTGAGGGATATATGGAGGGAGTTGTACCTTCTACAATAGGTTTGAGTAACACCTACCAAGCCTACAATTATATATCACTTATATAGTTTAACACACCCCCTAGGCTTGGTAGTAGAAGAACCCACACACACCCACACCCCCTAGCCTAGCACCCCCGTTCCCAGCAGCAGCCACGACTACTCCGGCATGGCCAACCTTACGGCCTGTGAGATGGCGACGGCTGCAGTGCCAACAGCGGCGGCGGCGGTGGCGTGCGGCGGCAACAGGCCAGCGGCGACAGCGGCGTCGGCGGCGGCTTCGACGACAGCAGCGACGGCAGCGGCGCCCGCCCTCTCGGCGGCGTGGCCAAGCTCCGCAACGATGGGGAAGACCCTCACGAGTCAGGCGTCGGCTGTGGCGAGGAGGAAGGGACGCAGGGGAAGGAGGGGGGGGCAGGGCGTGGTCCAGCATCACGCCCGTGGCTGGCGTGCGGGCGGTAGGTCTAGCAGCACCATAGGCGTCGTGCGACCGGCTGCAGCCCGACGACGCCGCCACGGCATCATTACGACGCCACCACAGCGCGGCGTCGATGCCGCAGCGACTCGTCGGAGCTGCGACGGCAGCACCACAAAGCCGCCATGGCAGCTCGGAAAGGCCACCACGGCGGCACGAAAATGGCCATGGAGAAGAAACGAGCACGCGGCGAAAGCGTGGTGAGCAGGCCCGAGAAGGCCAACCTGCTCTGATACCATGTTACGATAAGCTAGGTAGCTAGGAACATTATGAGGCCATGAAATGGCGTGAGGGTTTAGGAGCTAGGAGAGAAAGTTGACGAGAGAAAAAGAGGGATCGAGATTAGAAGACAGAGGGATACAAGGAGGGAGTTGTACCCTCTACAGTAGGTTTCAGTAATACCTACCAAGCCTATAATTATGTATAACTTATATAATTTAACAATTCCCCCATACAAAGTTGAGGCATCAGAGTACACTAGTAGAAAAAGTCAGGAAAATCAGCGTAGGTACATAAATCTTCTATGAAAAATCAGAGTCAAGGAAAAAAAAAAAGTCTTCCCAATAAGAGTACACCCCCCAAAAAAAAGTCTGAAAAAAGTATGAATCATAGTAAAAAGTCTGCAATTTGGGGGCCTGGCCATCGTACTGTATTCTTTCTTTCACTCGTAGGTCACAAATGTGCTCACCTTTGCATATCCCCTACAAGACCAGTTTTTTCACATTAGGGACAATTCCCCAGAGAGTGTCAGATCCGAGGTCGACCCGTGGCCGAAGGAGCCACAGGCTGTCACAACCTAACTGTGGGTTTAATTTCATTGACGCTGTAGCAGCTGCATAGTCGCGAACTGTCGCAAGGGGAGGATTGCGATTATACTGGCCGGACTTTTCGAGTCCACCAGAAATTTACGAAGGTATGATTGGTGGAATTTCGGGGCCGGCAGGGCGACGGGGCCAGCTAGGCGACGGGACCAGCTAGGCGATGGGGCCGGCTGGGCGACGGGGCCGACGAGGCGACTGGGTCGGCTAGGAGGCAGGGCCGTCTAGGAAGCAGGGCCGGCTGGGCTACGAGGCCGGCGAGGCGACGAGGCCGGCAGGCGACGGAGCCGGCCAGGCGACGGGGCTGGCTAGGTAGTGGGGCCGGCTAGGTAGCGAGGCCAGCTAGGAGGCGGGGCCGGTAGGGTTATGAGGCCGGCTAGGTAGCGAGGCCGGCTAGCAGGCGGGGTCGGCTAGGAGGTGGGGCCGGCTAGGAGCTAGGGCCGGTAGGGTTATGAGGCCGGCGAGGCAACGGGCCCGGCTAGCGACGGAGCTGGCCAGGCGACAGGGCCGCCTAGGCAGCGGGGCCGGCTAGGGAGCGGGGCCGGCTAGGAGGCGGGGCCGGCGGGGCTACGAGGCCGGCGAGGCGACGGGCCCGGATAGCGACGGAGCCGGCGAGGCGACGGGGCCGGCTCTAATACCAAGACAGAAAGTCACCAGTCCTACCACTGGGACAGGAAGGGATGTCATGAGGAGGGTTAGGCTCCATATATCCACCTTCCCCAGGGAAAGCCTCCCTAGTACCCTCCCTAGACAGAGAGAGGATCGACAAGGTTATCCTAGTTCCACGACACACCCCCCCACTGAGATAGCGTGTACACGTGGAATTGAACCCCGGATGGCTCTGATACCATATCAAAGTGAACGAATTGCTAGAACACATGACATACAGTGGAATATAACCTAGCGGGTTGTACTCCCTAAAGCACAACCCTATATAGTCTATAATAATATACAAAGATATGTTTGACAATCCCTTGGTAGGTATGGCCATCAAAGTCAACCCTTAGAAAAAGTCTGAAAAATCAGAGTAACAAGAGATTTTTTGTCTGATTATTCATAGTTTCCATTAATTTTTATGCTGATTATAAAACTGGTGTTTTGTACGTATATTTTCTCCTTCTCTTTCCTAATCCAGAGGCTTTCTCTCCTTGCGTGCTCGTGCTATCTGTATGCTGGCGACAACACACAGAATTTCCTGTCACCCTCGACCCGGCCTCGCACCAGCGAAAATGGGGCGGGCGGAAAGGAATTGGGGGGTGGGCAAAGTAAAATTGTAGAGGAGAAGGGAAATCGCGCCATCCACGTGGCTATTTTGTGAAGGGCCAACAGGCGCCCTCGCATACACAACCCGCAGCAAATATCAGATATTTTTTTTAAGGGCCAATCGGCCCCACACCTGCACCCAGCACAAAGTGGGAAGTGATTTTGGTGAAGGGCCAGTCAGCTCCCTCACACAGCCCCCATTATGCACTGGCCTTTGATTTTGGTGAAGGGCCAGTAACCGCCCATACAAAACCCCCCCCAAGCATCGCGCCCTGATTTTGGCGAAGGGCCAATCAGCATCCCTTACAGATGAATCACGCTCCTCCGTATTACACAAATCAGAGTCATCATTGTTACAATAAGCTAGGTAGCTATGAACGGTATGAGGCCATGAAATGGCATGCGGGTTTAGGAGCTAAGAGAGAAATTTGAGGAGAGAAAAAGCGAGATGGAGATTAGAAGAGTGAGGGATACAAGGAGGGAGTTGTACCCTCTACAGTAGGTTTCAGTAACACCTACCAAACCTAGAATTATATATAACTTATATAGTTCAACACACCCCTAGGCTTGGTAGTAGACGAACCCACACATACTTACACCCCCTAACCTAGCACCCCTGTTCCCAGCAGCAGCCACGACTACAACGGCATGGCCAACCCCACGGCCCGTGAGATGGCGACGGCGGTTGTGGCGGCAGTGATGACAGCGGCGGCGGCGGCGGCAGTGACGACAGCGGCGGCAGCGGCGGCGTGCGGTGGCAACAGGCCATCGGCGACAGCGGCGTCAGCGGCGGCTTTGACGATAGCATCGACGGCAGCAGCGCCCGCCCTCTCGGCGGTGTGGCCAAGTTCAACGACGATGGGGAAGACCCTCACGAGTCAGGCGTCGGCTGTGGCGAGGAGGAAGGACGCACGGGAAGGAGGGGGGGGCGGGGCATGGTCCAGCATCACGCCCGTGGCTGGCGTGCGGGCGGCAGGCTAGCGGCGCCACAGGCGTCGCGCAACTGGCTGCAGCCCGACGAACGGCATCATTACGACGCTGCCACAGCGCGGCGTCGATGCCGCAGCGGCTCGTCGGAGTTGCGACGGCAGCACCACAAAGCCGCCATGGCAGCTCGGAAAGGCCGCCACGTCGGCACGAAAACGGTGACGGAAAAGAAACGAGCACGCGGCGAAAGCATGGGGAGCAGGCCCAAGAAGGCCAACCTGCTCTGATACCATGTTACGATAAGCTAGGTAGCTAGGAACGGTATGAGGCCATGAAATGGCGTGAGGGTTTACGCGCTAGGAGAGAAAGTTGACGAGAGAAAAAGAGGGATCGATTTTAGAAGAGAGAGGGATACAAGGAGGGAGTTGTACCCTCTACAGTAGGTTTCAGTTAGAAGAGAGAGGTTTCAGTAACAATCCCCCCATACAAAGTTGAGTCATCAGAGTACACTAGTAGAAAAATTCTGGAAAATCAGCGTAGGTACATAAATCTTCTATGAAAAATCAGAGTCAAGGACAAAAAAAAGTCTTCCCAATCAGAGTACACCCCCCAAAAAAATTATGAAAAAAGTCTGAATCATAGTAAAAAGTCTGCAATTTGGGGGCATGGCCATCGTACTGTATTCTTCCTTTCACTCGTAGGTCACGAATGTGCTCACCTTTGCATATCCCCTGCAAGACCATTTTTTCACATTAGGGACAATTCCGCAGAGAGTGTCAGATCCGAGGTCGACTCGTAGCCGAAGGAGCCGCGGGCTCTCACAACCTAACTGCGGGTTTAATTTTCTTGACGGTGCAGCAGCTGCATAGTCGCGAATTGTCGCAAGGCGAGGATTGCGACTATACTGGCCGGACTTTTCAAGTCCACCAGAAATTTACGAAGTTATGATTGGTGGAATTTCATGTTCGCGACTTTGTTAGTTGTTGGGTTTGACAGCTTACGCGCTGGAGTCGTCAGTTTTTCGCAAGACCCGAGGCAACCTTTTTCCAGCCACGGATCTTCCCGCTAAACCCTCGGATCTAACACGCATTGTGGAATACGCCCTCAGAGCTGGCCCTCAAATTTCAGGCAAATTTTCCCGATTCAGGGTTTTTTCATAGGTTTTTTTTGTACCAACCCTGATGTGTTAGGATTTTTTCTAGATACAACCCAAAAATTCAGGGTTGTTTTAAATCTGAACTCTGTTAGTACAGCATTGCTATTGTCATGGACCTTGTAGCCACTATAACAGCGTGTAATAGCACAACGCATGTTTCCCCTGCTCGATGTGTGCTGGGGGGTTGTGTGAGGGGGCACTTGGCCCTTCACCAAATTTGGGGCTTGCTTGTGCTGGGGGATGTATGAGGGGACTTTTTGGCCCTTCGCCAAATTTAGGGCTACTGTGTGTTGGGGGATGTGTGAGAAGACTTGGGCCTTAGCCGAATTTATGGCCCAATGAGTGCCTTGGAGTGCTATGAACACATCTACTATGTGCCCCTCCGAAATCGTACTACCATTAAACATTAAGAATTAGTGTATAGTGGTCTTAGAACCTAAAAACCCAAATTTTGCAAAACATACGGACAATTGTTTCCGCCACTGTAACTACGTAAATTTCTGGTGGACTCGAAAAGTCCGGCCACTATAATCACAATCCTCCCCTTGCGACAGTTCGTGACTATGCAGCTACTGCACAGTCAAGAAAATTAAACCCGCACTTAGGTTGTGACAGCCTGCGGCTCCTTCGGCCACGGGTCGACCTCGGATCTGACCCTCGCTGCAGAATTGTCCCTAATGTGAAATAACTGGTCTTGCTGGGGATATGCGAAGGTAGCACATTCGTGACCTACGAGTGAAAGAAAGAATGCAGTACGATGGCCAGGCCCCCAAATTGCAGACTTTTTACAATGATTCATAATCTTTTCAGACTTTTTGGGGGGTGTACTCTGATTGAGAGGACTTTTTTTTGTCCTTGACTCTGATTTTTCATAGAAGATTTATGTACCTACGCTGATTTTCCAGAAATTTTCTACCAGTGTACTCTGATGCCTCAATTTTGTATGGGGGGATTGTTAAAATTATATAAGTTATATATAATTGTAGGCTTGGTAGGTATTACTGAAACCTACTGTAGAGGGTAAAACTCCCTCCTTGTATCCCTCTCTCTTCTAATCTTGATCTCTCTTTTTCTCTCGTCAACTTTCTCTCTTACCTCCTAAACCCTCAGCCATTTCATGGCCTCATACCGTTCCTAGTAACCTAGCTTATCGTAACATGGATGACTCTGATTTGTGTAATACGGAGGAGCGTGATTTACCTGTAAGGGATGCTGATTGGCCCTTCACCAAAATCAAAGGCCAGTGCGTAATGGGGGCTGTGTGAGGGAGCTGACTGGCCCTTCACCAAAATCACTTCCCACTTTGTGCTGGGTGCAGGTGTGGGGCCGATGGGCCCTTCAAAAAAATTACCGATGTTTGTTGCGGGTTGTGTGTGCAAGGGCGCCTGTAAGCCCTTCACATAATAGCCACGTCGATGGCGCGATTTCCCTCCCCCTCTGCAATTTTACTTTGCCTGCCCCCCAATTCCTTTCCGCCCGCCCCATTTTTGCTGGTGCGGGGCCGGGTGGAGGGTGACAGAAAATTATGTGTGCTGTCGCCAGCACACAGATAGCACGAGCACGCAAGAAGAGAAAGCCCCTGGATTAGGAAAGGTAAGGAAAAAATATACATACAGAACACCAGTTCTATAATCAGCGTAAAAATTATTGGAAACTATGAATAATCAAACAAAATATATCTTGTTACTCTGATTTTTCAGACTTTTTCAAAGGGGTGACTCTGATGGCCATACCTACCAAGGGATTCTCAAACATATCTTTGTTTATTATTATAGACTACATAGGGTTATTCCTTAGGGAGTACAACCCTCTAAGTTATATTCCCTTGTATGTCATTTGTTCTAGCAATTCGTTCACTTTGACATGGTATCAGAGCCATCCGGGGTTCAATTCCAGGTGTACACGCTCCTAGCGGGGGGGTGTGTCGTGGAATTGGGATAACCTTGTCGATCCTCTTGCTGTCTAGGGAGGGTACTAGGGAGGCTTTCCCTAGGGAAGGTGGATATATGGAGCCTAACCCTCCTCATGACATCCCTTCCTGTCCCAGTGGTAAGGACTGGTGACTTTCTGACTTGGTATTAGAGCCGGCCCCGTCGCCTTGCCGGCTCCGTTGCTAGCCGGGCCCGTCGCCTCGCCGGCCTCGTAGCCCCGCCGGCCCCGCCTCCTAGCCGGCCCCGCTGCCTAGCCGGCCCCGCTGCCTAGCCGGCCCCGTCGCCTGGCCGGATCCGTCGCTAGCTGGCCCCGTCGCCTCGCCGGCCTCGTAGCCCCGCCGGCCTTGCCTCCTAGCCGGCCCCGCCTCCTAGCCGACCCCGCCTCCTAGCCGGCCCCGCGGCCTAGCCGGCCCCGTCGCCTGGCCGGCTCCGTCGCCAGCCGGCCCTGTCGCCTCGCCGGCCTCGTAGCCCAGCCGGCCTTGCTTTCTAGCCGGCCTCGCCTCCTAGCCGACCCAGTCGCCTCGTCAACCTCGTCGCCCAGCCGGCCCCGTCGCCCAGCTGGCCCTGTCACCTAGCTGGCCCCGTCGCCTAGCTGGCCCCGTCGCCCTGCCGGCCCCGTCGCCTAGCTGGCCCCGTCGCCCAACCGGCCCCGTCCCCTAGCTGG
Source organism: Closterium sp. NIES-67 (assembly GCA_027943415.1). Lineage (NCBI taxonomy): Eukaryota > Viridiplantae > Streptophyta > Zygnematophyceae > Desmidiales > Closteriaceae > Closterium > Closterium sp. NIES-67. The sequence continues at coordinate 590,394 of BQMB01002222.1, read as the reverse complement.
CCCCGTCGACTAGCCGACCCCGACGCCTCGCCGACCGCGGCCCCGTCTCCTAGCCACCTCACCGCCGTCATCGGTCCCCTGCACCGCACTGCACCGCCCGGTACCGCACGGCACCCCAATGCACCGCCCGTATCGCACTGCACCGCCCTGTACCTCTCTGCACCGCGCTGCACCACACTGCACCGCTCTGCACGGCACTGCACCGCTATGAACCACATTGCACTGCTCTGCACCGCACTGCACTGCACCCAACCATATTGCACCTCCGTCTACCTCCTTTCTACTGCTGCAGCGACCATGATGGCGGACTCGGTCCTGCGTTTTGATGCGGAGGGGCAGCCGGTTGAGTTCGACTCGTGTCTCGTCGACCTCCGTCGCCACCTGACTGGTCTGCGGCTGGACGGCCACTCCCTGGCCATGCACATCGCGCACTATTCCACCCTGCCCTCTGCCTCTGACGGTTGCTTGATCCTACCCATGCTCTTTCCTGATCTCGCGTCTTTCCCTACTGTCGCTGACCTGGCTGCCCACCTATGCACACTGGAGACGACCTGGCGCGCTGCCTGCACTGAGGCCCAGCTTAGTGTGTTTTAGTGCCCCATCTGCTCTACCCTCTACCTGCTTGCCACCTGCCTCCCTGACCGCCTTGCCACCGCCCGTGTCACTTCCTTAGTCTCCACCCCGCTGACCTCACCCTCACTGAATTTGTTGACACCCTGTCTGCCTTAGAGACTCGTCAGCGCTCTATCACCCAGTCTAGCGGTACCGTGCCAATCTCTATTTTTTTAGTGTTGTAGGGTTGTTGTAGTCATAGGCCGTAATAGTTGGGGCGAAATCTCTTTGACTTGGGCGTGGCTACGGCACACGGCGACGTCGATTTGCTCGACGTGAGGCTCCACGTGTTCGCATCGCCATAAAAAAATTTACGACGGGTAGGTTGACCATGTGAGCCTGGCTAAGTTGGACGAGGGTCCGATGGTGCAGGAGGGCGCGGGACTGTTCGTTAGTCTGTGTGGGACGGGCGACTGGTCTGGCGCTAGTCCTGGGGGGAAGCGTCGATGGGTCTTCTTTGGTGGGAGTGACCATATTGACTTCCACTTGGGTTAGGCATGTAAGATGGTCTTGCGCTGTTTCCCGCTCGGTTTTGGCAGTGCTCAGTAGAGTGTCCGAATGTTTTGCAGTGATTGCAAAAATAGCGGCGACTGCGCGGGCGAGGCTCCTTCTGGCTTGAGTAGAAGGCAAGCCTCTCTTTGTGCGCGGCTCTCTCCTTGTAGAGATCCATATCCTACTGCTCAGCTAACAGCGTCGCGCAAAGGGTCACTTCGGAAATTTCGCCCTGATGGCGTAGTAGAGCCTTGCACGGTCGCCATTCATGGGTAAGTCTAGCGAGCACGATCGTCACAAACATGTCTTCTGTGATTGTGTTTCCGAGCTTGACGATCTGGTCGCGGATGCCTCGGCAGCGATAAATGTAAGCGTTGGCCTTCTTTCCTAAAACCATTTTACTTCTAGTAACTGGCCGAGTAGTCGACTTGATAACACGGAGTCCTTCGGCTGATAGAGGTTTGTCAGGTATTAACAGGAATCTCGTGCCAGAGCGGCGCGTGTTTTGAACGATCGAATCCAGAATTGCTCAGAAGCGGATAAGTTCTGTAGGAGGATGCTGTATGCCATGAGTGATCGTTGTTTTGCGTCTTCGGTGTCGATCGTTGATCCGGGTAAGATCCGTCGAATTAGTATAAGATTTGAACGCTCTGCAGTAGTAGCTCAAAATCGAAACTCCAGGTGTAGAAATCACGACTGTCGAAGATTGAGCTTGTTCTGATCCTAGAAACAACGAACAACTTCGATCGTACTGTGTGCAGGGCTTCGTCACTTAACCGTATGCTTGCACGTGGTTGTGTGTTGGAGGCGTCGAAGTTGAAGAAGCCAAAAGTGAAATCCTTGTCTGCAGAGGTTGGTTGTGTTGTAGTGGTTTGGCGAGCGGTGCTCGAGCCGTCGATCTTGAGAGATTGAAGTCCATCTTCAAGAGTTGTCATTCGTTGGAGTAGCTTTCGGAGGAGTCCTGTGGGGACGGATGTCATTGCCGCCGGATTCGGAGTGTTTGCATGTTCTTTGGGAGGAGGGCTTCCTTGTGTTTAAGTGTTGTGAGAGACTAATGTATCCTTAGAACCTCCTCCTAGAGTCTAGGATGCTTAGGAACCAAGTTGGACATGACCTATTCTTAGGAGGCACCATCGAATCCAAGAAGTGAGTTCCAACCAAGTCACAACCAGCTCTCAAGGATTTAGGAGTTTACCCTATAGAGGCATTCCCAACCCATCTAGCCAAAGTACTCTACACTACCAAACTTACTGTATAGTCAATCAACTGTATGTATGTTTATTGGAGCAACCTAGATATTCCCATAATTCCAACAACCCCCCTTGCTCCAATAAGCATCAATTCCAGTCTCCATTCAAAACATAACTCCTCCTCCAAAGGACGCCTCGGTTGTTTCAGTCTTCGCCTTCGTGCCGATGCGCTCAAGGTCCGCGTTCAGAAAGCCTGGAAGGGCTTTGGTGAGCATGTCGGCATCTTGAAGGTGAGAGCGCACCGACTCCACCACAACCTCCGGCTGACGCACTGCATCCCGAACATAGTATCAAGCCAACTTAATATGCTTCGTGCGCTAATGGAGTATGGGATTATGGGCAAGGGAAACGGCTCACTCATTATCACATAGCAATGGAATTGCCCCCCCATCACCCACACGCATCTCAGCCAACAAGCTCCTCAACCATATGGCCTCCTTGGCCCCCTCGGATAGCGCCTTGTACTCAGCCTCAGTGCTGCTTCAGGCCACACTGTCCTGCTTCTTTCTGCACCAACTAATAGCCACCCCACCTAGCTTGAAGAGATAGGCCACACGACTCTTTCCGTCTGCTTCACCTACCCAATCAGAGTCAGTGTACCCAATGACTTGCTCACCACCCTATCGCTCATACCATTTCACCTTGGTGGCTGTGTCGACCAAATACCTTAGTGCTCTCAAGGCAACACGCAAGTGAATGCGCCTAGGTGCGATGCATGACAGTGCAAGTGTGTTGACAATGAAAGAGTGTTCAGGGCGAGTGACCACAGCAGCAAACATCAGGCTGCCGATGAGGCTCTGGTAGACCTTGACGTCGGCATGCCAACCGTCATCGGCAGACCAGGTACCTCACGCGACCTGCGTACCTCCACCCCAAGGTAGGTAGAGACCTGACCCAAACCCTTCATTTGACCTGAGAAATCAGGTCCAAGCATGGGAAGACCAGCAAGAGGTCATCCACATACACTAGCACGTACACAGGACCCCCCTCCACAAATCGGATGTACAAGGCCTGATGGCATGCACTGCGGCTAAACCCTGCCATTACCAATGTGGCACCAATCTCCTCATTCCTTGAACGAGGTGCTTGCTTGAGCATTTCTTGATTTTCGCCCAATCCGCTTATCAGATGGGAACGACCTCAAGGCAAATGTTGTAGATCGTGTTGTGCTCTTTCCAACGATGTCTTGATCGTCTTCAACGCTTGCCGCCGACTGAACAACCTTGAGAGAAGATGTCGCTCTTCTCTTCCTCCCAAGTGGATCAACACGTCATCCAGCGTGTTTCTCCTTCCCACCGGTGCCACGCCCAAGGTCCACCACCACGATCCACAGTACGATTTCGGCAGCCCTTTGGGATCGGTGGAAGCCCTTTTGCTTCCACCTAGGATTGAAACTTTGTTTTGCACTAGGTCATTCTTCCAAGGGGCCACTAGACTCCCCTAAGCTGTGATACCATGTTAAAGTGTCCTAAGAGACCAATGTATCCTTAGAACCTCCTCCTAGAGTCTAGGATGCTTAGGAACCAAGTTGGACATTACCTATTTTTGGGAGGCACCATCGAATCCAAGAAGTGAGTTCAACCAAGTCATAACCAGCCCTAAAGGATCTAGGAGTTTACCCTCTAGAGGCATTCCCAACCCATGCAACCAAAGTACTCTACACTACCAAACTTATAGTCAATCAGCTATATGTATGTTTATTGGAGCAACCTAGATATTCCCATAATTCCAACACCTTGCCCTCATGATCCCGAGCCTGGGGCCATTCTGTGGCGAGAGCGAGTCACTGGTGCCACGATATTGGAATTTGAAACTGATCAAGAGTGTCGTGCATAGAATACTGATTAGCTGTGATACCATGAAGCAATCAAATGTAGTCCGTGGGATCTTTAGGATTGAACTGCAGTAGTGCGCTTTGCAGAAGCGATTGATTGGTCGATGAATCCTCTCTTAGAGTGTTGATTATAGCAAAGAGATATAGGGTTCATATAGTGATACAAGAGAATGCGAAGGGTCAAACTAAGATGCACTTATAAGGGGTACATTCCCTTTGAGGTTCCAGACTCCACTCGAGTAACTGTGAACGACTAGAGTAACTGCCTGTGCTGTATTACAGGGCCGGTTATGTGTCTTTACTATCGTAATGGACCCTTGGACTTTAATCGGTTCGACTGTTGATCAACGATCAACTCCCAGAGTTAACAAGTGACTAGAAAGATGGGGTACAACGGATATAAGCTAAGGTGTTGTACCCTCTATGGGCATGCACCTATCTAGTCTATAACAAGACAAATATATATTGACACACCCCCTAGGTTAGACAAGGGGCAACGACTAGCAAGAAACATGCAACTTAGGGTGGCACTACTGGTCCAACCTCCGAGGCAAGGGTTTGAAGACGAGTCAGCAAGAGTACAAAGGAAACAAGAGTAACACATGGCGGCACTACTACTCCAGCCACTGGAACAAGAGCCAAAAAGCCAGTCAAGATAATATAAGATATAGTACACAATCAAGGTCCTAGCAAGTGAGAAGCTACACGCACTAGACCAAGCTGTACCCAGTGCTGCTAATGATCTTTAGGCGCAAGCGCCTTCGTAAAGATATCAGCTATGTTGGCACCGGAGGTCAAGTGAACTACGCGGGCCTGGCGGCGCTGCTGCAGCTCGCGCAGGAGGAAGTACCCTAGCTGGATGTGCTTCGCTCTGCCCTCCAGTCGAGGCTCCTGACACTGGAGGATCATGGCCATGTTGCCAGCGTACAGGACTGGGGCAGAGCTAGGCTGCTCACCTAAGTGTGTGAGCAAGAAAGTCAGCCAGCGAAGCTCTTGTGCCGCCATGGCACCAGCGTAGATCTCACCCTCACAGCTAGACTGGGCAACAGACAACGAACGGGTGGAACTCCACAAGATAGCGCTTGTACCAAGGTGCACCAAATGTGACTGTGTAAGAGTGATGGTGCGCACTGCTTTGTCCCCGGAGATTTGCAGGCCAAGGTATCAGCACAGCTCTCCTAGGTCAGTGCAGGTGTGTCTCCTCAGCAGCTCAGCCTTCATGGAGGCCAGTTCGTCTCTATCAGCAGTAGCAAAGACCAGATCGTCTACGTAGACTAGGATGTAGAACGGGGTCTAGCTAGAAAGAACGAAGAGCGAGGGGTCAGCAGACAACGGGAAGAACTGCTGGTCAGCAAATATAGCATGAAGAGTGTCGTGCCACTCACGAGGCGCCTACCACAGGCCGTAAACCAGGCCGCAAGTTGAATCATAAAATTCCATGAAGATTTGACGACGCTATGGCGGTTTGACTGGCGAGAGGTATAGCAGCCACTAAAGTCTTAGGAGTACTAACTTAGCAAGAAGATTTCGAGATGGAGATGATTCCCAGCCTCTACATACCCCAAGAGCCGAGGTCCAGGTTGGTGGTACACCAACACAGAGTCCCCAACCATGAAGAGTCTCGAAACAAACCCTCCAAGTGGCTACACCAAGTGAAATGTAACACTACACGAAGTGGCGTTACTATTTTCACTATTTCATATTTATCCGTGTCCCTTGGGCTTGAAATCTTGAGCTCTTGGTCTTGGTTCTGCAAGATAAATTCTTCTTGAGTTGATGGGGGCTTGCTGCACACACCTGCGACGTGATGGACATTTCACACTCGACAAAATAGAAAAAACACATGCGACACGCACACGACGACTTGACATGCGAGTTGTGAAAACTCGCTAATGTCTTGACCGACACAAATCACATTATGATACACCATTCAAACACACACACAAGCACTAGCAATGACATAGACTCACAAGTCATTCCATGCCATGCATACACACACACAAACAAGGACGACAAGCCGAGTGCAAGCCATAGGGTTGCACCAACAAAGGTGCCGGTGAAGTCGGGCGGACGACGCAGCTACACCTGCTCGTGCAGACTGCCCGGGAGAAAAACTGTGGAGAAGTCGAGGGAGTGCAGCTTGTAGTCACGATGTGCAGCTACGTGTAGCAGCATCCCGAGACTGGTCATCTTCGGGGCCGGATCGAAGGTCTGAAAGAACTCAACACCCTCGCGATGACTGAAGCCTCTTGCTACGTAGTGCGCCTGGAACACCAGCGGCTCTCCAAGAGGGCACTTCACCTTGAAGAGCCATCGGCCATCGCCTACATTCACCCTAGGTGGGACAATTGCGCCGACATAGGTGCCAGTGGATCTCCAAGATGCCATCTCCGCGTCCATGGCAACTATCCAGTGAGAGGCCCAGGGTCCGGGGGTCGCCTCAGCATAAGTGCAAGGGGTCGGGATGTCAAGGGCGTCTGGGTCACCCTCTGGGACTAGCAGCATGAAGCAGAGATGAGGAACGGCCTCGGACATGAAAGCGGGCTCGTAGTGCCAGTCCTCCATGACATCACTGCCGAGGGCAGGAGCACCTCCGACGGATGGAGGACGAGCAGGGTCAGAGATAAGAGCGGTGGCATAGTCAAGGTGGCGGGTAGAGGCAAATTCAGTGACGGCAGCGACAACAGTGTCAAGACTCGAGTCAGGAACAAATGATTGGTAACGAGAGAGGCAAGGACCTGAGGAACAAGAGGACAAGCAGCACGAAAGAAGTTAGACAGAGGAGGCGGAGTGACAACAAGCGACGACGGAGGAGGCGACGGGAGGAGGGGAGGATGAGACATGTGGGAACGGAGCAACATAGGGTGAGAACGCTAGGGAGGGGAGACAGGACGAGAATAGGAGGCACGGTGAGACCACCAATGGGGGGGTGGGGTCGGGTCGGGAGACAAGGGACGAGACACAGTAGAAGAACGAGGGGGGAGACGACCCGGAGATGAGTCCGGCGGAGGAAACACAAGGCCAAAGACAGGGAGGGGAGGCGGTAGCGGGAGATGCGCAGGCGGGAGGTTAGGGGAGGGAAGACCAGGGAGGCGAAGGGCGGAAACCGGCGGCAACTGCTGCTGCTGCTGCTCCATACCGACACCAGAACCTCCAGCTACACCACGGCTATCTCCGGGACACTCCACGCCAACACCCCCAGAGCGAGAACCTTCTCCAATACCGGTGCCACCCCCAGGACCGCTAGGACGAGCCACGACAGTAACCCCAGGACTAGCACCCCTAGAACGGGAACCCTCTCCAGCACTAGTGCCACCCCCAGGACCACCGGGACAAGCCACAACAGGAACCCCAGGATGGGCACCCTCCTCAACGCTCGTACCCCCAGAGCTCGCGGACCCCTGCGGCGACTGCGGCTGCTGCTGCGGCAGCAACGGAGCGGCTGCTGCGATGGCAGAGGAGGAGACACCGAGACAGAGACAGGTGGCAAGAATGGCGTCGTAGGGCCACCAGATTCAGCCGACTCCTCAACCGGGACAACCGACAGGAGGGGAGTGACGTGAGACACACCACACGGGGCAGGACAGGGAGGGAGAGGAGCAGGGGCTACCGGGGGAGTGGGAACCAGAAACAGTGCTGGGGAAACCGGGAAACCTCGGTGGGGAATGCAGTGGTAGAAGGAGACAGACTCGTCAAAATTGACGTCACACGAGTGAAAGAAGCGGTGAGACGGCGGGTGGAAAAAGTGCCAGTCAGACGCGTCAAGGGGGGAGCCAAGGAAGACACAGGGGACAGTGCGGGCAGTGAGCTTGTCGGTGCCAGAGGCACTAATGTGAGCAAGGCAGCCCCAGACGTGGAGCGCAAACGCGTCACCAGGGAACCCGGTCAAGAGTAGGGTCGGCAAAACCTGCGGCCGCTGAGAGTGTGGCCACAGGCTAAGCTAGTGAGCGGCGTAGCCAGAGAAAATGGGGTGCACCAGCATGGATCGTGGAGGTACGAGCCACCTCTATGACCAAACCGATGCGTTGCTCAGCGAACCCATTCTGCAGCGGGGAGTCCGGCAGGGTGTACGACTGGGTGATGCCCTCCGTACGACAGAACTGGCCAAGCCGACCGGAGGCGAACTTGCCGCCACGGTCAGAGTGAAGACATAGCACAGGGAGGCTGCGATGGACACGCACAGCTATGACCTATGGGATAAGAACGTCAGGCACGTCTGCCTTTTGCTCCAGGGAAAACACTGTGGTGTAGCGCGTGTAGTCGTCGACAAGCACTAGAAAGTAGCGCTCTCGACGCGGCCGTGGGACGGGGGCTGGGCCCCAAATGTCCAGGTGCAGTGCCTGGAGTGGCACTGTGGTAGGGGGAAATGAGGAGGAGTGAAGAGCACGGCGCAGCCGGCCCTCGACGCAGGGCGTGCACAACGGCGCTGGTGAGTGAGGGAAAGCACAAAGCGACGCATGTAGAGCGAAGGCAAGTCTGTGGTAGGACATGTGACGCAAACGCGGGAGTGCGGGGTGATGTAGGCGGTGGTGCCACAGAAACAACGGGTGAGTGAGCGACCGACACGAGCAAGCCGTAGCAACATGAGTAGATGCAGGCATCTTGGGGGATGCCCTCACCAGGGGGGGAAGCAGTGTCAAGCTAAAACAGGTCAGACACAGGGTCCCGGGGGAACGTGGTGAGAGGGCGGCGGAGGGCGGCGGAGAGTGGTGGAGAGCGGTGGAGAGCAGTGGAGAGCGATGGAGTGCGCTGGAGAGTGGTGGAGTACGGTGGAGAGCGGTGGAGACAGCCGGCGGGGGCGCTGGCTCAGAGGGGAGCCAAGGCCGGCAGGTCGGGGCGGCAGAGCGGCTTGGCGGACAGCGACACGGCGGCACTGCGGCTCGGCAGATAAATAGCGCGGGGCTGGCGCGGGCTGGGGCCGGAGGAGCTGGGGCCGGGAAAGCTGGGGCTGGTGGAGCTAGGGCTGGTAACGCTGGGGGGCTGGCGAGCACGGGGCTGGCGGGCGCGGGGCTGGCAAGTGCGGGGCTGGCGAGCGCGGGGCTGGCGGGCGTGGGGCTGGCGAGCGTGGGGTCAGCAACGGCAAGGCCGGCGTGCACGGGGCTGGCGGGCGCAGGGCTGGTGAGCGCGGGGCCAGCAAGCACCGGGCCAGGCAAGTGCGGGGCTGGCGAGCGCGGGGTCAGCGAGAACGGGGCCAACGGGCGCAGGGCTGGCGGGTGCGGGGCTAGTGAGTAGGGGCCGGCAGGCTGCTGGCTGCTACGGTTGGCCAGCAGCTACAGGCGGCTGGCGGCTACGGGCGGCCAGCGGCGACTAGCGACGGGCGGCTAGGAACGGGCGGCTAGAAACGAGCGGCTAGCGATGGGTGGCTAGGGCTAGGACTAAAGCGGAAGCGCGGGTGGGCGGGGAGGACCTAACCTAGCGCATGATACCATTTCAGAGTTAACAAGTGACTAGAAAGATGGGGTACAATGGATATAAGCTAAGGTGTTGTACCCTCTATTAGCATGCTGTCAAATTATACATTTTATATATATTATTGAGTAGGCTTTGTAGGTGTGCTATAATGACTAGATCCTACTGTAGAGGGTACAACCCCCCCTTTTTGTACCCCTCTCTCTTCTAGTTTAGTACTCATTCCTCTCGTAACTTTTCTCTAGCTAAAACCTCGCACCCTCTCATGGCTACCTAGCGCCTTATCTCCTTTTAACATGGTATCAGAGCAGGCCGATCTTGCTGAGCCTTGTCATCACGCTTCCGCAGCGTCCTCTCGCCCCTCCCGCCACTTACGCGCTGACGTGGCGGCCATGTCGTGCTGCCACGGTGGCCTTTATGTGCTGCCGTGGCAGCCCCGACGCGCTGCGGTGATGGCATCTTCGTGCTGCCATGGCGGCGTTGACGCGCCAGCGCACGGGTGGCAGTGGGCTGCGCACCATTGTAGGCGTCAGTGCACGGGCAGCAGCGGGCTGCGCACCATTTTAGGCGCCAGCCATAACGCCCGCACGCCAGCCAGTGCGCCAGCCACGGGCGCCTTGCAGAAGCACACCCCCCCCCCCCCCCCCTCCCCCCCTGCATCTCCCCTTACTCCAGCCGCAGCTGCTTACTCTATACCCCATCGTCCCCGGGCCATACCACGCTGTCGGGTGCCGTGAGCTTCGCAGTTGCCGCCGCCGTCGTTGAAGCCGTCGCCACTGTCGTCGTCGTAGAAGCCGCCGTAGATGCCGTTGCTGCCACCCGCCGCTGCTGTCGCCTCTTCGCACGAAGGGTAGAAGCCACCCCTGCTGCAGGACATGGGGTGCACGGGCTTGGGGGTGTTGCTTGTTGGGTCGGCTTGCAACTACCAAGCCTAGGGGGTGTGTCAAATTATACATTTTATTGGGCTGACAAAAAGCCTTAGGACCTTTTCAGAGACTAAGTCCCACTTGTACAAAAACGCTTGAGTAGTGCAGCGGAAGTGTTGAGTAGTTGAACCCTTGCACTAGTATGTGAGAGCAAGTGATTGATTAAAAGAAACAAGCATACAACAATATATAGAAAATAAGAAATGAAGCAGTTGTAGAATACAGTTTGAAGGAACAGTTATCGAGTTGCACAGCGACTTGATTGTTGGTTGGTCTACCACCCTTGCAGTCGCAACGGTCAATCGCAACCTCCGGTTGTGACCCTTCGAGTCCCTTCGCCCTTTCATATTCTTTCGTCCAACCTCATCGTGTAACCTCCGTTGACTCGTATACCCGATCGACTTTCCTTGAGTGTAGTGTTACACTTCAGAAACGCTTAAGTCTTCGAGGTATTTCCAACACTCCCCTTCATTTTTTAAGTGCTGGCGTGTCCGGATTCAGTGACGTTTATCTGCCAGGTCAATAGCATGCAGTAATCGAACTTTGCCTTCGCCAGTTTCTTTGTCAGGTAATCTGCAGCCATTTCTGTCGTGGGGCAGTAACTGAGTTGAAGTCTCCCCTTCGTGATCTCATCCTTGACGAAGAAATACCGCAAGGCGATGTGCTTGGTTTGATTGGCGAACCCATTTTTGTTCGCGATTTTGATCGCGGATTGATTGTTGCAGAATAACGAGAAGGCGAGCATGGTCGCAATTTTCGCTTCCTCGAGCAGCTCCCGCAGGTAAAGTCCCTCTTTGGTCGCAGTGCAGAGAGCGATGTATTCCGCTTTTGCCGAAGATAGTGCGATTAGTTCTTGCTTGCTCGACTGCCAGGAAATAGTCCCGATAGGCTCTAGTCGGTAGATGTAGCCCGTTCTGGGACGCCGATTCCCCTTGTCTCCCGCGTGGTCAGCGTCGACATAGCTGAGTAGTTGTACGGACGACGGTGTCACCTTGCTGTAGGTGAGTTCGATCGTCGGCGTAGAGACAAAGTAGAGCAGTGCCCGATTCAGCTCGTTGAGGTGCTCTTGCTCCGGCTACTTCAGGTGTATCGCCAGTTGACTAGCGTTGTAGGACAGATCCGGTCGGCAGGTTACGGCTGTGAACAGGAGACAACTGAGCTTCTGTTGGCATTCCTGGATCTGCTTAGTGAGGAGCTTTGCGGAGGTGTCGCTGTTATTATTCCCGTAGCGATAGGGAGTCGCGACTGCAATCGGCGTTAGTCCGAATTTCTTCGCGACGACGCCCGCGTACTTTCCGGCGTGTAGGTAGAACGCCGAATCGTCTTCGACGACGTTCAGGCCCAGGTACTGGGTGACGGTGTCTGACACCGTGAGTGTTAAATCACTCTTCAGCTCCCTTTCGAACCAGGTGACGACGTCGGTAGTGGAGCTGACGTAGAGCAGGTCATCGACGTAGACGATGAGTAGGACAAAGTCGCCCCCCTTCTGTAGTCGGTACATCCCTTGGTCGTGCGGCAGCTGCAGGAAACCAATCCTGACGAGGCGGCCGTGAAGGTGCTCCTGCCAAAGCCGCGGGGCTTGTTTGATTTCGTAGAGAGATTTTATCAGCTGGCACACATTTGTAGGATCCTCGATGAAGCCGTGGGGCTGCTCGACGAAGATCGCAGCGTCCACAGGTGCGTACAAGAAAGCATTGGTGACATCGATTTGCCGCAGTGGTAGCTTTTTCGTGGCCGCGACGGCTAGCAGAATGCGCAGGGAGGAATGTCGGGAGACTGGGGCGAATGTCTCTGTGTAGTCGGTTCCGTATCGCTGATCGAATCCACATACGACCCAGCGAGCCTTGAAGCGGTCGATGGAGCCATCCGCATTAGTCTTGATTCGGTACACCCACTTCCTTGAGAGCACATTCTTCCTGTTGGTTTTTTTTGCAGGTACTAGCTTCCACGTGTTTCGGTCTTGCAGGGCCTTCAGTTCTTTTTCAATTGCTTCCTTCCATTTCGCCTTGTGTTCCCCCCCCAGAGCCTGCGATAGAGTCGTTGGCTCGCGCGGCGACGGCAGCGGCGGGCTCTGGACGGCGAACCATAGTCCAAGTATCTGCAGGCCCGTGGGTGTGTGTCGAGGGGAATTTTCATTCCCAGGATAAGCTGCTTCTTCGCCATCTTTGGGGTCATGTAAGAAATTCGGTCCGATGCGCTCAGAGACATTTGTGTCAACCGGTTGAGGTGTAGTGTAGCCCTGGTCAGCGAAGTGGTAGTAGGTGTCGAGGTTGATACTATCGAGAGGGTTGTCTTCGTCGAGTGGAACAGGCACGAAGCAGTAAGGGAGTGGTCCGGCAGTTTCTGAGGCTTCAGGTACGTCTTCTTCTGCTGCGTCAGCTTCGGCAGCATGGTCGGCAAAGGACCGATGGCCTTCAAAGCCGTCGGTGGGGTCTGCGGTGTTGGCGACGTTGTCCAGGTAATGCTGCAGCTTCAGTCTCTCGTAGAAAATCACATCACGTGAGGCCACAATGTTTTTGTCCTGGATGTCGAGAATTTTCCACGCGTGAAAATGTTTTGCGATGCCGAAGTGTAATCCCCACCGTGCTCGTTGAGAAAATCGTCCTTCTCAAGCTGTGTGGGGTCTGTACTGTACCATGCAGCCGAAAACTCGAAGTAATTTTGTGCTGCCCAGTTTTCCTGTCCACAGCAGGTGCGGTGATGCGTTGTTGGGAAGTGTTGACGAGGACAGCAAGTTGTGGAGATGGACTGCATGCGTCATCGCGTCAGGCCAAAGGGTGTTGGGCAGTCCCATCCCCATGAGCAGCTGCCGCATCGTCGTCTGCAAGGTGCGGTTCATCCTCTCTACGACCCCCTGCTGCCGGTGAGCGTAGGGCACGGACACCAGGCATTTGATGCCTTTGCGCCAAGTATAAAGCTTTGTGACTGATACTCCAGTGCCCCGTCTGACTGGAAACTCTTGAGTTGGGAGCCCTATTTTCGTTCAGCGATGAGGAGCCACGTCGTGAAAGCTTCGAACGCTTGGTCATGAGTCTTGAGGTTGAAGTGCCAGATGTATCGTGTTGCTGCATCGATGAACGTGATAACGTAGTTGTACTCTGCTTCAATGTCGTCTCGAGGCATATTTAAAATATCGCTGTAAACCTTTTCCATCGGTGCGTATGCAGGTGCGCTTGGATTGTGGTGCGACGGGAAAGGTTGATGAGGAAGTTCAGCTTTGAGGCACGTAAAGCATCGTGCGCGGGGTCGTCGAAGCTCCTGGCCGCTCGGTGTGAGGAGAGCGTCTTTTTCTAATACTTTGGCTTGTATGGTTTGAAGAATTGTGTTGTTTGCAGGGTGTCCGAGGCGTTGATGCCAGATGTCGTCGGGTGCGCGATGGCCGGGTGAACGCCGGTACAGATCGGCGTTGGAGAAGAACGCGACGACCTTAGCAGGATTGCGGCAGACTCCTCGGGTGATGGGCATGAGCTGATCTGCATCAGTTGGCGGTCCTCGGATTGCTGGTGATGGCGCACGGCTGGGTCCTGCTGCTGCTACTGCAGGTGATGTCGGGGAAGGGATACTTGCTGGTACTTGTTGTTCTTGTCGAATGACTGCTAATGCTCGTGTTCTCTCTGCTGCAGGGATGGTGTTGGAGTATCAGAACCCGCCTGGACTAAAGTCGGGGTCAAGATTGGGCGGGTGCGTCCAGGCGGCAAACGACACAATGGCGTCGCTATCGGCAATACCTCGGTCGGGGACGAAGTCCAGCACGAAGACGCCCGACTTCAGGAGAGCGTGACCGATGAAGAGGCTGCCCTTCCCGTGATAAAGGCGAAACTCGTTGGCGTTCGAGTCGCATTCCGGGTGAATTCCTTTCGCCATTAACTGGCTGACACTTAGTAAATTGTATCCCGAATTGTCGACGATGAGAACTTTGTTGAGTTGCAGTATGACATTTGTCTCCATTGACTAAAGCTGAATGACTCCTTGTCTGTTTGTCTTCAGGTTCTCATTGTTGGCGACGGTGATGACGACGTTGCGGTTTAGGCGTTGCTCTCGTTGCACGAAGCGCCCCGAGGAACACATGTGTTGACTGCAGCAGCTGTCCAAGAACCATGTGTTTCGCCCCGTGGGTTTGTTGTTGGCGACTGCAGCATACGTGGGGTTGACTTGAAGGGCTTGTAAGTGCGGCGGCAGCAGCTCTTCTTTGTCTGGAGCGTAAGTGGGTGGTGACCCGGGTGTGCAGCTGTCGATTCGTACCATGCAGTTAATGATATTGGTGCACCTTGTGCAGGTGTAGAAGAACGACTTGGCGGATTTCCTTGAGTGGAGGCGGCTTGCGGGTGTGCTGGACGAGAAAATCGAGGGCGTGTGCAGTTGACCTTGGAGTGCCTGGATGTCTGACAGTTGTGGCAGAACAGCGGTACGATGGTGAGGCCTCTGGTGTCGTGTCGGTTCTGATTGTCGCGTCGGTTGTGGTTGTTGTTGCTTCTTCTTTGAGTGTAGAGGACTAACGTTTGTTGCTTGCTTCGTGGTTGTCTTTCTTCAAACAGGTCCATCTCTTGTTGTTCAGCATGAAGCTTGTCGCAGAGGTGCATCTTGGAAATTCGTCCGTGGGTGCGAAGAAGCGAGCGGGTGGTTCTCCATTGTGGTCTGAGCCCGGCGAGAACAAGTGCCACGAAGCTTTCTTCAATGATTGTGCCTTCGCACCGAAGCAGGCGGTCGCGAAGTGTCTGGCAGCCACTCATATACTGCATCGCCTTTTCCCCGGTCTTCATTTGTATTGTTGTCAACTGCTGCATGAGTCTGCTTTGTGTCACACTAACGTTTGCTTGATAGAGACATTTCAGATGATGCCAGGCGAGCTCCGCGGAGTTTCCGTAGCTCCGATACGTTCTGATGCCCTGTTGCTCTTGTGGTGACAGGTTTCGCAGGAGAACTGTGTATGCCAACAGCGGCTGATAGGTGAAGATTTCCTGCTCTTTTGCAGTGCCATTGCTTGGAAATGGCAGGGACCCGTTGAAGTATCCCAAGAGGTGCGCGGCCTCCATCAGCAGCTCAAACTCAAAGCTCCAGGTAGAGAAGTCATGCCCGTTGAACGGTGAAGATGTCTGCAATTTGATCGCATGTCAAAACTGCGCCTAGAGACTTAATATTTCGTTTGGTGTGTGTTGTGATGCAGCTGCTGTCGGTTGAGCTTGGGGCAGCATGAACTCGAACGTCCCTGGTGATGAGTGATAAGGCGCAAAAGTAGGCGCCTGGTTGTGCCACCCGAATGATGAGTTGTCGAGGCTTATCGGTGCTAACCCCGTATTTCCTCCGTTACTCTGTGTTGAATGTGCAGGTGTCCCTGTCTGCTGCTGCTGCTCGAAGTGCGACATGAAGCTGAAGAACCTTTCCATAAGGTTCGGGTCCACACCTGAAGAGGGTGAAGGGGTCACCATTCGTGGTACTCTTCGTGTTGTTTCTTGAGCATCGCCGGTCTCGGTTTGTAATCCTAAGCTGTGTAGTCCAGAGGTGCCGGGTTGAGTGGCTTGCAGGGCTGATTTTATCAGACTCTTTTAGTTTGATTGTCTGAAATTTCAGACCAATTTTTTTGCCGATCCTGATTTTTCAGACTTGCCATTTTCTGAATGCTGAACCCTTCAGAGTTATATGTTTTTGAATCCTGAGAATCTCAGACTTTGCAGTTTGCGGATAGTGAGTTTTCAGAGCGCAGCGCGTACGGACCCTGAGACACACATACCAGTGCTGCACCTACCTACCCTCACCCCAAAATTTCGTCGAAATCCCCAACGGTCAGAGTCAAATCCTTTCACACACACCCCGCCCCGCAACCTAAAAAAATCGGCCAAGTCCTAGCAGCCAGAGACAGTTCCCCCCAGCACATTTCTTCCCTACTCGTCTGGCAGCCCCAGAAATTCGACCAAGTCCCCACAGACAGACACATCCCTCCCACACCTCCCGCGACCCTGAAATTTCAACTAAGTCCCCACAGCAAGAAATATTCCTCCCCCAGCTTCCGCAACCCGAAAAAATCGGCTAAGTCCCTTGCAGCCATTAAAAAAATCCTCCCACAAACCCCCGCAACCCGCAATCCTGCTTATTACCCAACTTTTGTGAAGTTCCTAAAAGGGGTAACAAGAAAATCATTCATCTTGCTGCCATTTTTTTTTCTGATTTCTTAGACGATTTAAAACTAACTCTGAAAAATCACACTGTCCACAGCTCAATTGAGGGTGTGTTTTTTCCTTGCGATACTTTCAGGCAACTTCGTGTCATTTATGATTTTGCAGTCAAATTTGCCTGTCAATAACAGTTTTGATACAAAGTGTCGTGACGTTGTGTCGTGTAGGAAAAGGCCTAGAGAGGGAGAATTCGAAAAGGAGGGGAGGGGGAATCGAATTCGAGGGGGAAAGGGGGGGGGAATCAAAACCGAGGGGAGGGTTGAAGCGATACGGAGGGGAGGGGAGGGGGGGGGGGGGGAGGGGGGGAACGAAACGGGGGGGGGGGGGGGGGTCGAAACGGAAGGGAGGCGTGGAAGCGAAACGGAGGGGAGGGGGGAAGCGAAACGGAGGGGGAAGGGGGGGGATTCGGAAATGGAGGGGGGGGGGGAGGATCGAAACGGAGGGCAGGCGGGAAGCTGTAGAATTGGGCGATGGGAGAAAATTCACGCCATTGCAGCACCCCGGTTGATCGATTGTGGACGTTTATCACATGTGGCCATCGAATGGTTAAATAACGTCGAAACGATCGCAATCGATCGTGACAGTCACATTTTGATAGAATTTCAGTTTACCAAACGGGCAGCTATCGAGAATTTTGCCAAATAGGAACGACTGTAATTAGAATGCGGAATTTACTCTTAGTCGAATGCAATTAAAAAAGAAAAGTGAAATCCTCTCTACTAATTGCCAAATCAGTTTTTTCTTTTTACACGCCCTAAGGATAAGTCAAACTTTTGCTAGAAAACACTAATGAATCCACGTAAATTTTCTAGAGGAAGGTGACGAAAGGTTTCTTTTTGGAGCGATCATGGTACCCTAAAACCAATCCTGGGGCCTGGTGTGAACTCTGAAAATATAATATTTCGACTTGGTCGCAGGACTCTGAGTCGACATTCTGAACCCTGAGTATTTCAGACTCGTTGAATCTTGGACACTGAGATTTCAGACTAGCGAAATTTCGAAAAATGGCCCTTCAGACTCGGGAATTTTTTTGGGGGGAAAAATCAGAGTGCCTTTTTTTGAAACATCAGCCCTGGTGGCTTGGGCGCTGGGTGAGCCCGTAGAAGACATTTTTCTCTTGTTGTCCATGTCTTGTAATCGATGAAGCTTTTGATATGCTGACTGTAGATAGGATGTTATCGATGGGAGTTTGGTCTCTGACCAGCTCTCATGCCATGTTGGGCTGAGAAAAAGCCTTAGGACCTTTTTAGAGACTAAGTCCCACTTGTACAAAAACGCTTGAGTAGTGCAGCGGAAGTGTTGAGTAGTTGAACCCTTGCACTAGTATGTGAGAGCAAGTGATTGATTAAAAGAAACAAGCATACAACAATATATAGAAAATAAGAAATGAAGCAGTTGTAGAATACAGCTTGAAGGAACAGTTATCGAGTCGCACAGCGACTCGATTGTCGGTTCGGTTACCATCATTGTAGTCGCAACGGTCAATCGCAACCTCCGGTTGTGACCCTTCGAGTCCCTTCGCCCTTTCGTATTCTTTCGTCCAACCTCCTCGTGTAACCTTCGTTGACTCGCGTACCCGATACGACTTTCCTCGAATGTAGTGTTACACTTCAGAAACTCTTAAGTCTTCGAGGTATTTCCAAGACATTTTATATATATATATATTTGAGTAGGCTTGGTAGGTGTGCTATAATTACTGGATCCTACTATAGAGGGTATTGTTGTGATATAATTCATACTTAGCATTTCTGTAAGTCGATTAGGTGTAGATAGTGTCGAATCCTACTGGAGAACATAAGTCCGTAGGGTGACGTCAGCAAATAGCACTCGTCAAGAGGACAGTGGTTTCAGTCACGCGAACAGTCGCATCTCTTCATAATCATTTAGGGCGCATAGCGCGATAGTGACGAACAGGTACATT
This sequence comes from Closterium sp. NIES-67, assembly GCA_027943415.1. NCBI lineage: Eukaryota > Viridiplantae > Streptophyta > Zygnematophyceae > Desmidiales > Closteriaceae > Closterium > Closterium sp. NIES-67. Next base: position 571,780 of record BQMB01002222.1, on the reverse strand, counting down.
AGCCAACAGGTACTTTTCCTAGAACTAATAAATCCTTGTTATTTCTTTCCATCATTAATTTTGATTACTCACAAATTCACGTACTCAGGTTATTCATCCTTGACTATTACATTTTACAAGACTTCCGCCGTCTTACTAGTTTACCATTCCAGTAAAGATCCTGGACTAACACTTGAGGTTTTCCAAGTGTTCGTGTTTGCAGTTTTATACTTAGTCTCCTGCAACACCTGACAAAATCTTACATGGTATGAGAGCTATCTGGAATTAAAAATACTGTAAAAAATGATTGGTTCATCACCAGCACCGTCTGCCGGATAAGTTTCCGGAACTACTGGAGTACATGCCTCCACGACCGCCACTGGTCTCTCAGCCTCTGGACCGTTTCCACCAGCTTATGCTCATATCGGTATGCAGCAGCAGCAGCAGAATCGGTCTTCTGTCAGCACTCCAGGTGTTTCATCAACCGCACATGCAGCTCAACAACAAACACAGACAACAGCACAGCAACATGCATCAGCGCAACCACCACTTTCAGCTCAGTCTACATCATCGGCATTCAGTGGAATGAGCCTTGACGGCTCAAGTTATATGCGTGGAGCTACAGCTCCAAGTACTGGTTCATTTGCTTTCTCACCTTTTGCTCAGCAGCCGCATTCACAGTAGCAGCAGCATCCCTTCTACATCTTCGGACGCCCCCCTGCTCAGCAACAGCAACAACAACAACAGCAGCATCAACAGCCACAGCAATTCCAGCAACAGCAACAGTGTCAAACATGTGTATTAGTTATGTTTGCATAGACTGTATAGGGTCACCTCTTAGAGGGTACAATACTTAGGTATATCTATCTGTACTCTCCCACTACTCATTATTCACTTCTCTCATTCTGATATGGTATCACGCGTAGGTTAGGATCCCCCACCTACCGCTTCCGCTCGTCCTCTAGCTAGGCCCTGCCGCGCCCCTCCTGGGCCCCGTCGCGACCCCCTAGCCCCGTCGCGACCCCCCTGGGCCACGTCGTGCCCCTAGCCCTGCCGCGCCCCTCCTGGGCCCCGTCGCGGCCCCCTAGCCCCGTCGCGACCCCCCTGGGTCCCGTCGTGCCCCTAGCCCTGTCGCGCCCCTCCTGGGCCCCGTCGCGACCCCCTAGCCCCGTCCCGACCCCCCTGGGCCCCGTCGTGACCCCCTAGCCTCGTCGCGACCCTCCAGGGCCCCGCTACGCCCCTCGCCCAGTAGCGCCCCTCCTGGGCCCCGTAGCGCCCCTCCTGGGCCCCGCCACGCCTGCAGGCCCCGTTGCCCCCCTGCCCGGCCCCGTCGCGCCCGCCCGGCCCCGTCGCACCTGCCCGGCCCCGTCGCACCCGCCCGGCCCCGTCGCACCCTGCCCGGCCCCGTCGCCGCCGCCCGGCCCCGTCGCACCCGTCCGGCCCCATCGCGCCCGCTCGGCCCCGTCGCACCCGCCCAGCCCCGTCGCACCCTGCCCAGCCCCGTCGCCGCCGCCCGGCCCCGTCGCACCCGTCCGGCCCCGTCGCGCCCGCCCGGCCCCGTCGCACCGGCCCGGAGCCGTCGCACCCGCCCGGCCCCGTAGCACCCGCTCGGCCCCGTCGCGCCCGCCCGGCACCGTCGCCCTCGCCCGGCCCGGCCCCGTCGCACCCGCCCGGCCCCGTTGCACCGGCCCGGCCCCGTCGCACCCGCCCGGCCCCGTTGCGCCCTGCCCGGCCCCGTCGCACCTGCCCGGCCCCGTCGCACCTGCCCGGCCCCGTTGCACCGGCCCGGCCCCGTTGCACCGGCCCGGCCCCGTCTTACCTGCCCGGCCCCGTTGCGCCCTGCCCGGCCCCGCCGCGTTTGCCGGGCCCTGCTGCACCGGCCCGGCCCCTGCGCTCATCCCTGCCCCGGCCCCCTTCATCCTCACTGGTACGGTTCCCCCCCCCCCCCCCCCCCCCCTCCCTGCACCGTCCTGCTCCGCACTGCACTGCCCTGCACCGCACTGCACCGCCCTGCACCGCCTCGCACCGCACTGCACTGCCCTGCCCCGCACTGCACCGCCCTGCACTGCTCTGCTTTGCACTGCACCTCACTGCACCGTACTGTCCCGTCTTGCACTGCCCCTGATGGCGGCGGAGCTTCACTTCGACGCTAAAGGCCAGCCTCTGGAGTTCGAGGCGTGGCTTGCCGACCTCCGGCGCCAACTCACTGGCCAGCGGCAGGATGGTGAACCGCTTTCCGCACACCTTGACGGTACGCTCCCCTGCCCAGGCCCCCCTGCTATTCTGCCCGCTGACTCCACACCCATTGAGCGCGAGTCTACTGCTGCCACTGCCCGTGCGCGCTCTGTCTGGCTTTCTCGCGATGCTGTCGAACAGCTTGCCATTAGCAACGCCCTTCCCCCGTCCGAGCGCCCTCGCTTTAGGTCCCTCACTACTGCTCAGGCATACTTAGATGCTGTCATCAAGCGCTATTCCACCCCTCCGGCTGCCTCGGTGGGTCGCCTGATCCTCCCGATGCTCTTTCCTAACCTTGCATCTTTCCCCACTATCTCTGACCTCGCTGCCCACCTGCGCTCGATAGATGAGACCTGGCGCGCTGCCTGCACTGACGCACAACTTAGAGCCCACCAGCTGCCCATTACCTCTACCCTTTACCTGCTTGCCACCCGCCTCCCTGACCGCCTTGCTGTCGCCCGCGACCGCTTCCTTAGCATTCACCCCGCAGACCTCACCCTCACTGACTTTGTAGACACCCTGACTGTGATTGATACCCGCCACCGCTCCATCGCCCAAGCGAGCGGTACCATGCCGGTCCCTATCTTTCAGGGTTGTGCCCCTGCTCAGTGTACCTTCTCCGACGGCTCTGCCGCAGTGGCTGAGACCGCTGCTGCAGCGCAGTTTCGTTCGGGGAAGGGCCGCCGCCCCAAAGTTGGGCGCGGCGGAGGAGGCGGGGGTGCGGGAGGGGGTGGTGGTGGAGTCGGGTCGTCTGGTGCTGGAGCGGACGAGGGGACCCTGCCCAGTCCAGCTGAGCAGCCGCCCCTGCAGTTGCAGCAGCCGCAGCAGCCGCAGCAGCCGCCGCAGTCGCAGCCTTCGCAGCAGCCGCAGCAGCCGTCGCAGACGCGGCAGACGAGTGTCCTCCCGCCCGGGTGGCCCGGCGCTGGCGGTGGCTGGGCGCGTGGTGGTGTGCCGAGTGGTGGCTCTGGAGGCGTGCGTTGTCAGTACCAGATCCAGACCGGTCCTCGCCGCGGCTTCGTTTGCGGTAAGATCGGTCACTCCACTCCCCGTTGTTTTCGTCGCCTGGACGACCTCTTTCGTCAGCGCTTCGGCCCGTCGCCAGACCTTCCGGACTAGCACAGTTTGCTTAGTCGTAAGATTCAGATTTTTGACATGGACATGGATGCCATTGTTTCTGCTCTGCATGTGATGTATGCTGATGACTCTAGTGTGCTTCCCGCTTATTACTCACTGTCGGCTAGTGTAGGTGTGCCTAGCTTAGCCTCCCCTGCTGCGTCAGGCGTAGGATCCCCTGCTTTGTGTAGTCTTGGTGCTTTCGCCGTCGTTCCGTCGCCAGACGCCTCTGCTTCGCTTTCCTTCACCCTAAACTCTAGCACTTCCCGGTGTTTCTTCCGCGATTTCACCACCCTGACGCCGCTTCCAGTTCCTGCTGCCGTTTCTCTTACTGACCCCTCCGGCGGTCCGGTAGTCGCCCGCAGTTCCACCACCCTTCCCTGTCCGGCGGTTCCTTCGGGCACTCTCACAGGTCTGCATATCCCCTCATTCTCCAGGAACCTAGTTGGTGTCGGCTGCCTCCACGACCTTGGCGTCACCACTACGTTCCCTGGTCACGAGCGGTATGATGTCTGTACCGAGGCCGCCACTGGTGCCCCCCTGTCCACGTTCCCCCGGGACCCGGTGTCCGGCCTGTTCACTCTAGACACCGTGACCCCCCCGGCTGGAGCGCTCTCTCAGGTGGCTGCGTCTACCCAGGTTGCTGCTGCCTGCTCCTGTCGGTCCCTCACTCACCCGACTCTCCTTTGGCACCACCGCCTAGGTCACCCTGCGCTCCCGCGTCTGCGTCACATGTCCCAGCACTGTTTTGTCCTTGGTCTCTCAGGTTCTCTCCTCGCGTTTCCCTCCTCCCCAACCCCACCTTGCACGCCTTGTGTCGAGGGTCGGCTTCGCCGTGCCCCTCACTCCTCCTCTTTTCCCCCTACCGCCGCGCCGCTGCAGACCCTGCACCTGGACGTCTGGGGTCCCGCCCCCGTCCCTGGGCCGCGTCGCGAGCGCTACTTCCTTGTGCTTGTCGACGACTTCACTCGTTACACCACAGTCTTTCCCCTAGAGCGCAAGGCCGACGTGCCTGGAGCTCTCATCCCCTGGCTTGTCTCTGCGCGTGTCCACCGCAGTCTCCCTGTCTTGCGTCTTCACTCAGACCGTGGTGGCGAGTTTGCCTCAGGTGTCCTTGGTCGCTTTTGTCGTGCGGAGGGCATCACCCAGACGTTCACCCTACCGGACTCCCCACAGCAGAATGGGGTTGCTGAGCGACGCATCGGTTTGGTCATGGAGGTGGCTCACACCTCCATGATCCATGCCGGTGCACCCCATTTTCTGTGGCCGTTCGCTGTGCGCTACGCTTCTCACCAGCTTAACTTGTGGCCGCACCCTCAGCAGCTGCAGGTTTTGCCAACCCATCTTTGGACTGGGTCTCCTGGTGACGCATCTGCGTTCCACGTCTGGGGCTGCCTTGCTCGCGTCCATGCCTCCAGCACGGACAAGCTCACTGCCCGCACCCTTCCCTGCGTCTTCCTCGGTTTTCCCCTTGACGCGTCCGACTGGCACTTTTACCACCCGCCGTCTCACCGCTTCTTTCACTCTCGCAACGTCACATTTGACGAGTCCGTCTCCTACTACCGTCGCTTCCCCCACCGCGGTCCCCCGGTTACCCCCCTCCTGTTCCTGGTCACTCTTTCCCCAGTAGTCCCTGCCCCTCCTCCTCCTCCTCCCCGTCTTGCCCCCTCCGGTGTGTCCCACGTCACCCCCCTTCCGTCGGTAGACCCGGTTGAGGAGTCCTCTGACTCTGGTGGCCCTGCTGCGCAGTCCTCCCCGGCCGCCCCTCCCCCGGCGTCCCCTCCTCCACCGCCTCTGCCGCCGCTGCAGCCGTCGTTGTCGCTGCCGCCGCCGCCGCCGCCGCCGCCGCCGTCCCAGCACCTGTTCTGGTCGCCCTGGGGGTGGTCCCTCTGGGGGTGCTGGTGTGGAGTGTGTCGGTGGTAGCCGAGGAGCAGCTTGCGGTCCAGGTGTTGTCGTTGTGCCGCCGCAGCAGCAGTCCCCGCCGGTGTCAGCCCTTCGCCTGCTCGGCCTTCCGTCCCCTGACCCTGCGGCTGTTCCTCTCCGACCGTCTCCTCCTCTTCCCGTCTACGGCCCTGTGTTCCCTCCGCCGGACTCGTCCCCGGCCCGTCTTCCCCCTCGTTCCCCTCCTGTCTCCCCTCCCCTGTCTCCTGACCCGACCCCTCCGTCGCACGTCTGGTCTCACCGTCCCTCCCCTGCTCGTCCTGCCTCGCCTGTCTTGCGCTCCCACCCTATGTTGCTTCGTTCCCACGCGTCTCGTCCTCCCCTTCTGCCGTCGCCTCCTCCGTCCTCCCTAGTTGTTGCACCCCCCCCGCTGTCTGACTACCTTCGTGCCGCTCGTCCTCTTGTTCCCCGGGTCCTTGCCTCTCTCATTACCGACCCCTCTGTTCCGGTCTCGTGCCTTGACGCTCTTGTAGCTGCGGTCACTGACTTCGCCTCTACCCGCCGCCTTGACTACGCCACTGACTTCTCTCATTCTGATAAACAGCAGCAACATCAACAACCGGGTATCATTTTTCAACCTCCAAATTTGCTTAACAGTACACAGATCAAGACAACCATACATTTTAACAGAGTGGATTTTTACTCCTAGAGTTTCGAGTTTGAGCTTCTGGCGTAGTCCGCTGGGCTATGGCCATTCTTTACCGGCGAGTTTACATATCCTGCACCTAAGGCGCTTGCGCCTAAAGATCATCAGCGGCCTTGTGTACAGCTTGGTCTTGTTCCTGTAGCTACTCACCTGTTAGGACCCTGATTGTGTACTCTCTATTATATATACTTGTCTGACTGGCCTTGTGGCCTTACCTCCAGTGGCTGGACTAGTAGTGCCGCCCTGGCTTGCTTTAGTCTTGCTTGTACTCTTGCTGACTGGTCTCAGGACCCCTACGTCAGTGGTTGGACTAGTAGCGCCACCCTGAGATGTGTGCTTCTTGCTTAGCACCACCCCTTCTCTAGCCTAGGGGGTGTGTCAACTTATACATCTGCTATATGTAGAAGTTTTAGGCTAGTCTAGGTGTGTGCTTCTAGTGAGTACAACCCCAACAGGTACATGTTCTAGGTTTCTCACACTAGTCTATCATTCTCTCTTTCTAACAGCACCTTCATCCAGCATGCAAGCATCCCACACCCACTGCAGCCTGCCCCATTGCCCCTCCCTCACAAATACCATACACTTGAACGAATGTGGCGCCACTCAGCAGTCACATCTCGACTCCATCATCCCATGCAGTACCGCAGTTATTCGCTATAAGCTCACAGCAGCAGCTCTCCTCCTCCCCTCCTCCACCCGCGCCTCCAGCTCCCTTGCTGCTGCCTCTGCTACCTCTGCTGCCTCTGCCTCCGCCTCTGCCGCCTCTGCCTCTCTCAGAGCTGCCTCTGCCTCGGCAGCAGCCGCCTCCGCCTCAGCAATGGCTGCTGCTGCCATCTGCGCCAGCTGCTCCACGCGCCCACGCAGCCCTGCTGCCACCGCCCCCCCTTCACCCGCCCCATCTACCACACCCTCTCCCGTGCCTCTCGCATCCACGTTCTCTTGCGCGCCTGCCTCACCCTCTGCGCCTCTTCCCCCCCGTTCCGGCCTCTGAGAGGCAAAGATGCGGGGGCTGAGATGCGCCATGGGAGGAGCACCAGCGCCCGCGCCACCCGTGCTGGCAGTAGTGCCGCCCGTGGCAGCAGCAGCAGCTGCAGGCGATGCCGTGGGCGGGCCATGCAGCGAGGAGAGGTGCGCATGCGATAGGTCGGGTGCGATTCGGTCCAATGGTGCAGCAGAGGAGGGGAAAGGAGGAGGGGGAGTGGCAGCAGCAGCTATAGCAGCAGGGAGAGCAGCTGTGGAGCGCACGGCTGAGGGATGCTCCGAACCTGCTGGTGTAGCCCCACTCGCCCTGCCCTCGCCCGCCCTCTCTGCCGCACTGCCACTCCCCGCCCTGCCACTCTGTGAATCGCTCCTCCTCCCACCCACTCGGCTTCCCCATTCCGCCCTTCCCTCCTCTCCCTCCTCCTTACCGCTCCCTCCCCACCCCCCTTTCCCCCCCGCCTCGCCATCGGACGCCTCCCCATGCCAGCTCGCCCGCAGGCTCTCACCCCTGGCCCTCCGGATGGACGGGGACGACTGCCCGGCCGCATGCCCTTGTGCGTGGCCATGGTTGTGGTTGTAGGGGTGAGCGTGGGAGTGAGAGTGAAGGGCCAGCGGTGCGCTGTGAGGCAGGCGGTAGGCGTGCTTCACCTGGCAGGCACGGGATGGGTGGGGGGTGGACGCGGCAGGCGATGGGTGCGAGAGACGACACATGTTATGCATGTGTGGATACCTATGGCATGGTGTGGATGTGGCTGGCATGGTGGCATGATGGGATGAAATGGCGAAAGGTATTATTATTACGCTCATTTGTAGCACAATAGTCCGGAAAGTATTTCAGATACAGACGGCACGACAGGCATGGTGGCAGGGAGGGCATGGCACGTATGGTGGCAGGGAGGGCATGGCACGTATGGTGGCAGGGAGGGCATGGCACGTATGGTGGCAGGGAGGGCATGGCACGTATGGTGGCAGGGAGGGCATGGCACGTATGGTGGCAGGGAGGGCATGGCACGTATGGTGGCAGGGAGGGCATGGCACGTATGGTGGCAGGGAGGGCATGGCACGTATGGTGGCAGGGAGGGCACACCCCTTGCCCCATGTACCACCCACCCCCTCCCCTTTTTCCCCCCACCCCCACCCCCCCCAACCTAACGCAGCACCCCCCCCAACCTAACGCAGCACCCCCCCCAACCTAACGCACCACCCCCCCCAACCTAACGCACCACCCCCCCCAACCTAACGCACCACCCCCCCCAACCTAACGCACCACTCCCCCCAACCTAACGCACCACTCCCCCCAACCTAACGCACCACCCCCCCAACCTAACGCACCACCCCCCCCAACCTAACGCACCACCCCCCCCAACCTAACGCACCACCCCCCCAACCTAACGCACCACCCCCCCCCCAACCTAACGCAGCACCCCCCCCCCAACCTAACGCAGCACCCCCCCCAACCTAACGCACCACCCCCCCCAACCTAACGCACCACCCCCCCCAACCTAACGCACCACCCCCCCAACCTAACGCACCACCCCCCCCAACCTAACGCACCACCCCCCCCAACCTAATGCACCACCCCCCCCACCTAATGCAGCACCCCCCCTGGCACCTTGAGCAGGCGGCCGTCCTCGGAGAGGGCTTTGAGGCGCCGCAAGTTGGGTGGCGATGCGAGGTGGTCCTGGGGGAGGGGGGCAGGGGGCATGGGAGCCGGGGACCATGCGATGCGATGAGAGGGCGACGAGGGCGGAGCCATACGAGAGAGAGAGAGCGCGCGGATGCTAGAGGATGCGATGTGGAGCAGTGCGAGTGAGGTGCTCACATGGTTGTGGACGCAACTAAAGTGAGCCACCACGACCTTTACCATCTCCTTGACATGTGAGAGCAGGAGAGGGAGCGGCTGCTAGAGGATGTGATGCGGCCCAATCGAATGTGATGTGGCCCAATCGAATGTGATCTCATACGAGTGCACCTTGGAGGGCACGCCAATGCACTTTGGAAAGCGCGCACCTCAATGTGCTTCGCGATGGCAGCTGCGGAGCAACCATGTGCTCCTTGCGCCCCATGCCCTCCTTGGGCGCCGTGTGCCCTTTGGGCGCTCGCCAGTGCTGCCACAGCCACCATGATGGCCTCGTCCAACCTGCTGTGCCATGCCATGCCGTGCCGTGCCGTGCTGTGCCTTGCCATGCCGTGCCATGCCATACCATGCCATGCCATGCCATGCCATGCCATGCCATGCCATGCCATGCCATGCCATGCCATGCCATGCCATGCCATACCGTGCCGTGCCATGCCATGCCATGCCGTGCCGTGCCATGCCATGCCGTGCCGTGCCGTGCCATGCCACAACATACCAGCATAGGAACAAAAGAAGCTTAGTACGCCCGCACCAGAGGTGAAAGAGGTGGCATCGCTGCACCATGCAGCATCAACAACACTCTGGTCCGTCAAACAGCACCCCCCTACTCCGATGCTTGTGTGAGCTTGACCCCCTGACAAGCAGCAGCAGCGGCACGGCGTGCATCACCTGTCATGGCTGGCAGCAGGCAGCGCCCCGCCACCAGCGCCAGCACTGAAGGGCACCATGGCCCACCACGCCTCCTTTCCTCCCCTGCTGCGCCCACTGCTCACACTGCCGCCTCCCACACCCTCACCCCCGCCCTCGCCGTCCGTGCCAGCAGCAGCCGCACCAGCAGACGCGCTCTCCCCCGGGGCCGCGCCACCGCCAGCGAAATCCCCATGGCCCCCATCAGCGTCAGCGCCAGCGTCAGCGCCATCGCCATCGCCATCGCCCGCCGCAGCCGCATCGCTGGCGCCCTCAGCGCCGTCGGCCCCCTCAGTGCCGTCGGCGTCCCCACTGCCCGCCGCCGCCAGCGCGTCCTCCTCCTCCTCAAACACCACCACCGCTGCCAGCTCCGCCCGTGCTGCTGCTGCCGCCGCCCGCACCTCCCCGGGCGCGCGCACCCGCGGCACCACCGCTGCTGCTGCTGTTGCCCCCACACCCGTGCTGCTGGCGCCGCCCCCTGTGGCTGCTGCCGTCATGTTCCGCCACTTGTCCTGGGGGGGGGGGATGGGGGGGAGATGAGGGGGAAAGACATTTCAGGGGGGGTGGGCGGGGGGGGCCGAGAGAAGGGGGGGGGTTTTGAGCAGAAGCGAGGAGAGGAAGGAGTGAGGCGGCCGGTGCTGTGGCTGCTGCCGTCTTGCTGCAGCACTTGCCATGGGGAGGTAGAGGGGGGCTTGGGGAGGGGAGGCTGGAACAAAAGGAAGATGGGGAGAGAGGAAAGGGAAGGGGGGGAGAAAGGGAGGGGGCGGGCGGAAGAGGGTGGAGAAGTGGAGGGTGGGGGTGGGGCGGAGAACAAGGCGAGGCGTGGCACTGTGCGTGATGCGAGGGGCGGTGTGATGCGCTGCCGTGGACGGACGGTGCAGTGGGCGCTGGTGGAACGGGCCACACACACAGACAGAGCAGCAGGCATGAGCGCAGCGCGCACCTTGAGGTCGACGTTGGGGCGCACCTTGAGGTCGACGTTGGGGCGCACCTTGAGGTCGACGTTGGGGCGCACCTTGAGGTCGACGTTGGGGCGCACCTTGAGGTCGACGTTGGGGCGCACCTTGAGGTCGACGTTGGGGCGCACCTTGAGGTCGACGTTGGGGCGCACCTTGAGGTCGACGTTGGGGCGCACCTTGAGGTCGACGTTGGGGCGCACCTTGAGGTCGACGTTGGGGCGCACCTTGAGGTCGACGTTGGGGCGCACCTTGAGGTCGACGTTGGGGCGCACCTTGAGGTCGACGTTGGGGCGCACCTTGAGGTCGACGTTGGGGCGCACCTTGAGGTCGACGTTGGGGCGCACCTTGAGGTCGACGTTGGGGCGCACCTTGAGGTCGACGTTGGGGCGCACCTTGAGGTCGACGTTGGGGCGCACCTTGAGGTCGACGTTGGGGCGCACCTTGAGGTCGACGTTGGGGCGCACCTTGAGGTCGACGTTGGGGCGCACCTTGAGGGGGGGGGCCTTGAGGTCGACGTTGGGGCGCACCTTGAGGTCGACGTTGGGGCGCACCTTGAGGTCGACGTTGGGGCGCACCTTGAGGTCGACGTTGGGGCGCACCTTGAGGTCGACGTTGGGGCGCACCTTGAGGTCGACGTTGGGGCGCACCTTGAGGTCGACGTTGGGGCGCACCTTGAGGTCGACGTTGGGGCGCACCTTGAGGTCGACGTTGGGGCGCACCTTGAGGTCGACGTTGGGGCGCACCTTGAGGTCGACGTTGGGGCGCACCTTGAGGTCGACGTTGGGGCGCACCTTGAGGTCGACGTTGGGGCGCACCTTGAGGTCGACGTTGGGGCGCACCTTGAGGTCGACGTTGGGGCGCACCTTGAGGTCGACGTTGGGGCGCACCTTGAGGTCGACGTTGGGGCGCACCTTGAGGTCGACGTTGGGGCGCACCTTGAGGTCGACGTTGGGGCGCACCTTGAGGTCGACGTTGGGGCGCACCTTGAGGTCGACGTTGGGGCGCACCTTGAGGTCGACGTTGGGGCGCACCTTGAGGTCGACGTTGGGGCGCACCTTGAGGTCGACGTTGGGGCGCACCTTGAGGTCGACGTTGGGGCGCACCTTGAGGTCGACGTTGGGGCGCACCTTGAGGTCGACGTTGGGGCGCACCTTGAGGTCGACGTTGGGGCGCACCTTGAGGTCGACGTTGGGGCGCACCTTGAGGTCGACGTTGGGGCGCACCTTGAGGTCGACGTTGGGGCGCACCTTGAGGTCGACGTTGGGGCGCACCTTGAGGTCGACGTTGGGGCGCACCTTGAGGTCGACGTTGGGGCGCACCTTGACGAGGTCGACGTTGGGGCGCACCTTGAGGTCGACGTTGGGGCGCACCTTGAGGTCGACGTTGGGGCGCACCTTGAGGTCGACGTTGGGGCGCACCTTGAGGTCGACGTTGGGGCGCACCTTGAGGTCGACGTTGGGGCGCACCTTGAGGTCGACGTTGGGGCGCACCTTGAGGTCGACGTTGGGGCGCACCTTGAGGTCGACGTTGGGGCGCACCTTGAGGTCGACGTTGGGGCGCACCTTGAGGTCGACGTTGGGGCGCACCTTGAGGTCGACGTTGGGGCGCACCTTGAGGTCGACGTTGGGGCGCACCTTGAGGTCGACGTTGGGGCGCACCTTGAGGTCGACGTTGGGGCGCACCTTGAGGTCGACGTTGGGCGCACCTTGAGGTCGACGTTGGGGCGCACCTTGAGGTCGACGTTGGGGCGCACCTTGAGGTCGACGTTGGGGCGCACCTTGAGGTCGACGTTGGGGCGCACCTTGAGGTCGACGTTGGGGCGCACCTTGAGGTCGACGTTGGGGCGCACCTTGAGGTCGGTCGACTTGGGTCGACGTTGGGGCGCACCTTGAGGTCGACGTTGGGGCGCACCTTGAGGTCGACGTTGGGGCGCACCTTGAGGTCGACGTTGGGGCGCACCTTGAGGTCGACGTTGGGGCGCACCTTGAGGTCGACGTTGGGGCGCACCTTGAGGTCGACGTTGGGGCGCACCTTGAGGTCGACGTTGGGCGCACCTTGAGGTCGACGTGGGGCGCACCTTGAGGTCGACGTTGGGGCGCACCTTGAGGTCGACGTTGGGGCGCACCTTGAGGTCGACGTTGGGGCGCACCTTGAGGTCGACGTTGGGGCGCACCTTGAGGTCGACGTTGGGGCGCACCTTGAGGTCGACGTTGGGGCGCACCTTGAGGTCGACGTTGGGGCGCACCTTGAGGTCGACGTTGGGGCGCACCTTGAGGTCGACGTTGGGGCGCACCTTGAGGTCGACGTTGGGGCGCACCTTGAGGTCGACGTTGGGGCGCACCTTGAGGTCGACGTTGGGGCGCACCTTGAGGTCGACGTTGGGGCGCACCTTGAGGTCGACGTTGGGGCGCACCTTGAGGTCGACGTTGGGGCGCACCTTGAGGTCGACGTTGGGGCGCACCTTGAGGTCGACGTTGGGGCGCACCTTGAGGTCGACGTTGGGGCGCACCTTGAGGTCGACGTTGGGGCGCACCTTGAGGTCGACGTTGGGGCGCACCTTGAGGTCGACGTTGGGGCGCACCTTGAGGTCGACGTTGGGGCGCACCTTGAGGTCGACGTTGGGGCGCACCTTGAGGTCGACGTTGGGGCGCACCTTGAGGTCGACGTTGGGGCGCACCTTGAGGTCGACGTTGGGGCGCACCTTGAGGTCGACGTTGGGGCGCACCTTGAGGTCGACGTTGGGGCGCACCTTGAGGTCGACGTTGGGGCGCACCTTGAGGTCGACGTTGGGGCGCACCTTGAGGTCGACGTTGGGGCGCACCTTGAGGTCGACGTTGGGGCGCACCTTGAGGTCGACGTTGGGGCGCACCTTGAGGTCGACGTTGGGGCGCACCTTGAGGTCGACGTTGGGGCGCACCTTGAGGTCGACGTTGGGGCGCACCTTGAGGTCGACGTTGGGGCGCACCTTGAGGTCGACGTTGGGGCGCACCTTGAGGTCGACGTTGGGGCGCACCTTGAGGTCGACGTTGGGGCGCACCTTGAGGTCGACGTTGGGGCGCACCTTGAGGTCGACGTTGGGGCGCACCTTGAGGTCGACGTTGGGGCGCACCTTGAGGTCGACGTTGGGGGCGCACCTTGAGGTCGACGTTGGGGCGCAGGGCGCACCTTGAGGTCGACGTTGGGGCGCACCTTGAGGTCGACGTTGGGGCGCACCTTGAGGTCGACGTTGGGGCGCACCTTGAGGTCGACGTTGGGGCGCACCTTGAGGTCGACGTTGGGGGCGCACCTTGAGGTCGACGTTGGGGCGCACCTTGAGGTCGACGTTGGGGCGCACCTTGAGGTCGACGTTGGGGCGCACCTTGAGGTCGACGTTGGGGCGCACCTTGAGGTCGACGTTGGGGCGCACCTTGAGGTCGACGTTGGGGCGCACCTTGAGGTCGACGTTGGGGCGCACCTTGAGGTCGACGTTGGGGCGCACCTTGAGGTCGACGTTGGGGCGCACCTTCTGGATGGCGCGCCACTTGCTTGGGCCGTACTTGTCCACGCCCGCGCACAGCGCGCCCTCCTCCTCCGCCGTCCACTTCAGCTTCGGCGCGCCCATCGCCTGGCAGACGTCCCTCACACGCGCAGCGCGAGGGCTGCGGGGAGGGCGGGCAGTGTTGGCGGCGCTGGTGGACTGCCAGCAGGCGGCGGAGAGCGTCCCCGAGGAGGCTGCGCGCACCTGCTGCAGCGACGGAACAAACGCAGGGGGAGAGTTAGGCGCGGATGCGGCAAGCGCGGATGGTGTGGCGGGGCTAGCCCAGGTGGCGCGCGACCCTGCCAGTCAATCGTCGCTGCGGTTGGTGGGGAGAGGGGGAGGAGGAGGAGGAAGACGGCGGCAGACACGGAGCCGGGGGAACGACGGATACCGAGGGGCGCCACACGCGATAGTGGCGTGGGGAGAGGCGTGCCAGCCAGGCCGCACCTCGACTCTTCGAAGTGCTGCGCCGCTCGCCAGCTGCCGACGCCGTCAACCGGGTGAGCGCACGGCGCTGCGCGGAGGGCTGAAGGGGCGGAGGGCGCGGAAGGGGCGGAAGGAGTGCCGTAGAAGAAAGTTAAGAGTGACACCAGCGGTGCGGTGTCGGTGGGTGGTGCGGCGCGCGATGATGGCGCGGAGGGTCGACGACTGGCACAGCGCACGACGCGGGCGCGATGCGATTTTGGCGCGAGGGACTTGAGGTGGAGGAAACGAGTATGATGCATCCGTGTGTGTACGAAACGAAAGCCATAAACGACATTGGAAAGCGAAAGAAACGAATGTCACAGAGCAGATTCGGGTAGCTCTTAGCGCGTATAGGTTCGTAGCTCGTTCTCCACGGTGCAGTTCGGTTTATGGAGTTTCTGGCGTGTTTCTGTGTGCGTTAGAGAGCCTAGTGTGCTGAAGCTTTCGACAAATCTGGGATTGAAGGTGCCCTTGGCGCAATGATCAATTTGCGACCAGAGACTAGAGTCTGAAGCGAGCGTTGCGGGGATAAGTGACCAGCGTGGCCAAGGACGTGCATTGCATCGCGCTCCACCGCCACCGCCATCACCGTCGCGCTGCTCCGTCCAGCGCTCTCAATTGTGCCCTCACGCGTATCGTCAGTGCCTTGTCGCTTGCCTGTCAGCGCTGTGCGACGCCCGTCGCTGCCTCTGTCGCCCGTCGGAGCGTCGATCGCCATGGCGCTGGACGGCGCCGCGCGGCCCCTCGGCGCGGAGCGGGCGGGCGATCAGACGGTGTGGCGCGCCGCCGATGCCGCCCTCGCCGCCGCTTGCGCCGGTGAGCCGCTGATCGCCTTGCGGGCGATCGCCGCCTTGAGCCGTCGCATGCCGCCTTGAATCGTCGCATGCCGCTTCGAATTCGCGAATTTACCAGATGAGCGACGCACCACGGAGTGCGGCATGGCATGCCTTCCGCCGATTCCCCTTGCCCCGTGGACCGTCCCATATCACTTTTATCGCGCCATGCCGTGCCGTGCCGTACGTCAAACCGCCTTCGCTACCTCTCCCTTGCCGTCGCGGTGGCTCTCCCGCCCTCATCCCATCCCCTTCAAACTCGCCCCTCTCCCCTCCCTTCCCCTCCCCGCTCTCCTCCCCTCTCTCCTCCCCTCTCCCCTCTCCCCTCCCTTCCCCTCCCCTCCCCTCCCCACGCCCGTGCACCCCAGAGCTGTCGTGGGGCGAGCTGGTACACGGGGAGAGCTTCAGCCTCTTCGAAGCCATGGCGGCCCTAGAGGTGCGCCCCCTCGCACGCCGCCCCTCGCCTCTTCTCCGCGCCTCCCTGCGTTCCGTCCTGCTGCCTCGTATCCGCCACGGGGACAGCTTCAGCCTCTTCCCCCTCTCAACTCGTCTGCTCACTCCCTTCTCTCCTCGCGCCCTCTCCCGCACTCTTGCCTGCATTCTCTGCCTCACTCCGCTGCTTCGAGCCTTCCCTTGAGCGCACTGCCCTCCCTTGAGCGCACTGCCCTCCATTGAGCGCACTGCCTTCCCTTGAGCGCGCTGCTCTCCCTTGAGCGCACTGCCTTCCCTTGAGCGCGCTGCCTTCCCTTGAGCGCACTGCCTTCCCTTGAGCGCACTGCCTTCCGTTGAGCGCACTGCCTTCCCTTGAGCGCACTGCCCTCCCTTGAGCGCACTGCCCTCCCTTGAGCGCACTGCCCTCCCTTGAGCGCACTGCCTTCCCTTGAGCGCGCTGCCCTCCCTTGAGCGCACTGCCTTCCCTTGAGCGCACTGCCTTCCCTTGAGCGCACTGCCCTCCCTTGAGCGCGCTGCCCTCCCTTGAGCGCACTGCCCTCCCTTGAGCGCACTGCCTTCCCTTGAGCGCGCTGCCCTCCCTTGAGCGCGCTGCCCTCCCTTGAGCGCACTGCCCTCCCTTGAGCGCACTGCCCTCCCTGGAGCGCGCTGCCCTCCCTTGAGCGCGCTGCCCTCCCTCGAGCGCGCTGCCCTCCCTTGAGCGCGCTGCCCTCCCTTGAGCACACTGCCCTCCCTTGAGCGCACTGCCTCCCCTTGAGCGCACTGCCTTCCCTTGAGCGCGCTGCCCTCCCTTGAGCGCACTGCCCTCCCTTGAGCGCGCTGCCCTTCCTTCAGCGCACTGCCCTCCCTTGAGCGCGCTGCCTTCCCTTGAGCGCACTGCCTTCCCTTGAGCGCACTGCCTTCCCTTGAGCGCACTGCCTTCCCTTGAGCGCACTGCCTTCCCTTGAGCGCACTGCCCTCCCTTGAGCGCACTGCCTTCCCATGAGCGCACTGCCCTCCCTTGAGCGCACTGCCTTCCCTTGAGCGCACTGCCTTCCCTTGAGCCCGCTGCCTTCCCTTGAGCGCTCTGCCTTCCCTTGAGTGCACTGCCCTCCCTTGAGCGCGTTACCTTCCCTTGAGCGCACTGCCTTCCCTTGAGCGCGTTGCCTTCACTTGAGCGCACTGCCTTCCCTTGAGCGCACTGCCTTCCCTTGAGCGCGCTGCCTTCCCTTGAGCGCATTGCCTTCCCTTGAGCGCACTGCCTTCCCTTGAGCGCACTGCCTTCCCTTGAGCGCACTGCCCTCCCTTGAGCGCACTGCCCTCCCTTGAGCGCACTGCCCTCCCTTGAGCGCACTGCCTTCCCTTGGGCGCGCTGCCCTCCCTTGTGCGCACTGCCTTCCCTTGACCGCACTGCCTTCCCTTGAGCGCGCTGCCCTCCCTTGAGCGCACTGCCCTCCCTTGAGCGCACTGCCTTCCCTTGAGCGCACTGCCTTCCCTTGAGCGCACTGCCCTCCCTTGAGCGCGCTGCCCTCCCTTGAGCGCACTGCCTTCCCTTGAGCGCACTGCTCTCCCTTGAGCGCGCTGCCCTCCCTTGAGCGCACTGCCTTCCCTTGAGCGCACTGCTCTCCCTTGAGCGCGCTGCCCTCCCTTGAGCGCCCTGCCCTCCCTTGAGCGCGTTGCCCTCTCTTGAGCGCACTGCCCTCCCTTGAGCGCACTGCCATCCCTTGAGCGCGCTGCCCTCCCTTGAGCGCGCTGCCCTCCCTTGAGCGCGCTGCCCTCCCTTGAGCGCACTGCCCTCCCTTGAGCACGCTGCCCTCCCTTGAGCGCACTGCCTTCCCTTGAGCGCACTGCCGTCCCTTGAGCGCGTTGCCTTCCCTTGAGCACACTGCCTTCCCTTGAGCGCACTGCCTTCCCTTGAGCGCACTGCCTTCCCTTGAGCGCACTGCCTTCCCTTGAGCGCACTGCCTTCCCTTGAGCGCACTGCCCTCCCTTGAGCGCACTGCCTTCCCATGAGCGCACTGCCTTCCCTTGAGCGCACTGCCTTCCCTTGAGCGCACTGCCTTCCCTTGAGCCCGCTGCCTTCCCTTGAGCGCTCTGCCTTCCCTTGAGTGCACTGCCCTCCCTTGAGCGCGTTACCTTCCCTTGAGCGCACTGCCTTCCCTTGAGCGCGTTGCCTTCACTTGAGCGCTCTGCCTTCCCTTGAGTGCACTGCCCTCCCTTGAGCGCGTTGCCTTCCCTTGAGCGCACTGCCTTCCCTTGAGCGCGTTGCCTTCCCTTGAGCGCACTGCCTTCCCTTGAGCGCACTGCCTTCCCTTGAGCGCACTGCCTTCCCTTGAGCGCACTGTCTTCCCTTGAGCGCACTGCCCTCCCTTGAGCGCACTGCCTTCCCATGAGCGCACTGCCTTCCCTTGAGCGCTCTGCCCTCCCTTGAGCGCGCTGCCCTCCCTTGAGCGCACTGCCTTCCCTTGAGCGCACTGCCCTCCCTTGAGCGCGCTGCCCTCCCTTGAGCGCCCTGCCCTCCCTTGAGCGCGTTGCCCTCTCTTGAGCGCACTGCCCTCCCTTGAGCGCACTGCCATCCCTTGAGCGCGCTGCCCTCCCTTGAGCGCGCTGCCCTCCCTTGAGCGCGCTGCCCTCCCTTGAGCGCACTGCCCTCCCTTGAGCGCACTGCCTCCCCTTGAGCGCACTGCCTTCCCTTGAGCACGCTGCCCTCCTCTGAGCGCACTGCCCTCCCTTGAGCGCACTGCCTTCCCTTGAGCGCGTTGCCTTCCCTTGAGCGCACTGCCTTCCCTTGAGCGCACTGCCTTCCCTTGAGCGCACTGCCTTCCCTTGAGCGCACTGCCTTCCCTTGAGCGCACTGCCCTCCCTTGAGCGCACTGCCTTCCCATGAGCGCACTGCCTTCCCTTGAGCGCACTGCCTTCCCTTGAGCGCACTGCCTTCCCTTGAGCCCGCTGCCTTCCCTTGAGCGCTCTGCCTTCCCTTGAGTGCACTGCCCTCCCTTGAGCGCGTTACCTTCCCTTGAGCGCACTGCCTTCCCTTGAGCGCGTTGCCTTCACTTGAGCGCACTGCCTTCCCTTGAGCGCACTGCCTTCCCTTGAGCGCGCTGCCTTCCCTTGAGCGCATTGCCTTCCCTGAGCGCACTACCCTCCCTTGAGCGCGTTGCCTTCCCTTGAGCGCACTGCCTTCCCTTGAGCGCGTTGCCTTCCCTTGAGCGCACTGCCTTCCCTTGAGCGCACTGCCTTCCCTTGAGCGCACTGCCTTCCCTTGAGCGCACTGCCTTCCCTTGAGCGCACTGCCCTCCCTTGAGCGCACTGCCTTCCCATGAGCGCACTGCCTTCCCTTGAGCGCACTGCCCTCCCTTGAATGCGCTGCGCTCCCTTGAGCGCACTGCCTTCCCTTGAGCGCACTGCTCTCCCTTGAGCGCGCTGCCCTCCCTTGAGCGCACTGCCATCCCTTGAGCGCACTGCCCTCCCTTGAGCGCGCTGCCCTCCCTTGAGCGCCCTGCCCTCCCTTGAGCGCGCTGCCCTCTCTTGAGCGCACTGCCCTCCCTTGAGCACACTGCCATCCCTTGAGCGCGCTGCCCTCCCTTGAGCGCACTGCCCTCCCTTGAGCGCGCTGCCCTCCCTTGAGCGCACTGCCCTCCCTTGAGCGCACTGCCTTCCCTTGAGCGCGCTGCCCTCCCTTGAGCGCACTGCCCTCCCTTGAGCGCGCTGCCTTCCCTTGAGCGCACTGCCTTCCCTTGAGCGCACTGCCTTCCGTTGAGCGCACTGCCTTCCCTTGAGCGCACTGCCCTCCCTTGAGCGCACTACCCTCCCTTGAGCGCACTGCCCTCCCTTGAGCGCACTGCCTTCCCTTGGGCGCGCTGCCCTCCCTTGTGCGCACTGCCTTCCCTTGACCGCACTGCCTTCCCTTGAGCGCGCTGCCCTCCCTTGAGCGCACTGCCCTCCCTTGAGCGCACTGCCTTCCCTTGAGCGCACTGCCTTCCCTTGAGCGCACTGCCGTCCCTTGAGCGCGTTGCCTCCCCTTGAGCGCACTGCCTTCCCTTGAGCGCACTGCCGTCCCTTGAGCGCGTTGCCTTCCCTTGAGCGCACTGCCTTCCCTTGAGCGCGTTGCCTTCCCTTGAGCGCACTGCCTTCCCTTGAGCGCACTGCCTTCCCTTGAGCGCACTGCCTTCCCTTGAGCGCACTGCCTTCCCTTGAGCGCACTGCCTTCCCTTGAGCGCACTGCCTTCCCTTGAGCGCACTGCCCTCCCTTGAGCGCACTGCCTTCCCATGAGCGCACTGCCTTCCCTTGAGCGCACTGCCTTCCCTTGAGCGCACTGCCTTCCCTTGAGCCCGCTGCCTTCCCTTGAGCGCTCTGCCTTCCCTTGAGTGCACTGCCCTCCCTTGAGCGCGTTACCTTCCCTTGAGCGCCCTGCCCTCCCTTGAGCGCGTTGCCCTCTCTTGAGCGCACTGCCCTCCCTTGAGCGCACTGCCATCCCTTGAGCGCGCTGCCCTCCCTTGAGCGCGCTGCCCTCCCTTGAGCGCGCTGCCCTCCCTTGAGCGCACTGCCCTCCCTTGAGCGCACTGCCTCCCCTTGAGCGCACTGCCTTCCCTTGAGCACGCTGCCCTCCTCTGAGCGCACTGCCCTCCCTTGAGCGCACTGCCCTCCCTTGAGCGCACTGCCTTCCCTTGAGCGCACTGCCTTCCCTTGAGCGCATTGCCGTCCCTTGAGCGCGTTGCCTTCCCTTGAGCGCACTGCCTTCCCTTGAGCGCACTGCCTTCCCTTGAGCGCACTGCCTTCCCTTGAGCGCACTGCCTTCCCTTGAGCGCACTGCCCTCCCTTGAGCGCACTGCCTTCCCATGAGCGCACTGCCTTCCCTTGAGCGCACTGCCTTCCCTTGAGCGCACTGCCTTCCCTTGAGCCCGCTGCCTTCCCTTGAGCGCTCTGCCTTCCCTTGAGTGCACTGCCCTCCCTTGAGCGCGTTACCTTCCCTTGAGCGCACTGCCTTCCCTTGAGCGCGTTGCCTTCACTTGAGCGCACTGCCTTCCCTTGAGCGCACTGCCTTCCCTTGAGCGCGCTGCCTTCCCTTGAGCGCATTGCCTTCCCTGAGCGCACTACCCTCCCTTGAGCGCGTTGCCTTCCCTTGAGCGCACTGCCTTCCCTTGAGCGCGTTGCCTTCCCTTGAGCGCACTGCCTTCCCTTGAGCGCACTGCCTTCCCTTGAGCGCACTGCCTTCCCTTGAGCGCACTGCCTTCCCTTGAGCGCACTGCCCTCCCTTGAGCGCACTGCCTTCCCATGAGCGCACTGCCTTCCCTTGAGTGCACTGCCCTCCCTTGAGCGCGCTGCGCTCCCTTGAGCGCACTGCCTTCCCTTGAGCGCACTGCTCTCCCTTGAGCGCGCTGCCCTCCCTTGAGCGCACTGCCTTCCCTTGAGCGCACTGCCCTCCCTTGAGCGCGCTGCCCTCCCTTGAGCGCCCTGCCCTCCCTTGAGCGCGCTGCCCTCTCTTGAGCGCACTGCCCTCCCTTGAGCGCACTGCCATCCCTTGAGCGCGCTGCCCTCCCTTGAGCGCACTGCCCTCCCTTGAGCGCACTGCCCTCCCTTGAGCGCACTGCCCTCCCTTGAGCGCGCTGCCTTCCCTTGAGCGCGCTGCCTTCCCTTGAGCGCACTGCCTTCCCTTGAGCGCACTGCCTTCCGTTGAGCGCACTGCCTTCCCTTGAGCGCACTTCCCTCCCTTGAGCGCACTACCCTCCCTTGAGCGCACTGCCCTCCCTTGAGCGCACTGCCTTCCCTTGGGCGCGCTGCCCTCCCTTGTGCGCACTGCCTTCCCTTGACCGCACTGCCTTCCCTTGAGCGCGCTGCCCTCCCTTGAGCGCACTGCCCTCCCTTGAGCGCACTGCCTTCCCTTGAGCGCACTGCCTTCCCTTGAGCGCGCTGCCCTCCCTTGAGCGCACTGCCCTCCCTTGAGCGCACTGCCCTCCCTTGAGCGCGCTGCCTTCCCTTGAGCGCGCTGCCTTCCCTTGAGCGCACTGCCTTCCCTTGAGCGCACTGCCTTCCGTTGAGCGCACTGCCTTCCCTTGAGCGCACTTCCCTCCCTTGAGCGCACTACCCTCCCTTGAGCGCACTGCCCTCCCTTGAGCGCACTGCCTTCCCTTGGGCGCGCTGCCCTCCCTTGTGCGCACTGCCTTCCCTTGACCGCACTGCCTTCCCTTGAGCGCGCTGCCCTCCCTTGAGCGCACTGCCCTCCCTTGAGCGCACTGCCTTCCCTTGAGCGCACTGCCTTCCCTTGAGCGCGCTGCCCTCCCTTGAGCGCACTGCCCTCCCTTGAGCGCACTGCCTTCCCTTGAGTGCGTTGCCTTCCCTTGAGCGCACTGCCTTCCCTTGAGCGCGTTGCCTTCCCTTGAGCGCACTGCCTTCCCTTGAGCGCACTGCCTTCCCTTGAGCGCACTGCCTTCCCTTGAGCGCACTGCCTTCCCTTGAGCCCGCTGCCTTCCCTTGAGCGCTCTGCCTTCCCTTGAGTGCACTGCCCTCCCTTGAGCGCGTTACCTTCCCTTGAGCGCACTGCCTTCCCTTGAGCGCGTTGCCTTCACTTGAGCGCACTGCCTTCCCTTGAGCGCACTGCCTTCCCTTGAGCGCGCTGCCTTCCCTTGAGCGCATTGCCTTCCCTGAGCGCACTACCCTCCCTTGAGCGCGTTGCCTTCCCTTGAGCGCACTGCCTTCCCTTGAGCGCACTGCGTTCCCTTGAGCGCACTGCCTTCCCTTGAGCGCACTGCCTTCCCTTGAGCGCACTGCCCTCCCTTGGGCGCGTTGCCTTCCCTTGAGCGCACTGCCTTCCCTTGAGCGCACTGCCTTCCCTTGAGCGCTCTGCCTTCCCTTGAGCGCACTGCCTTCCCTTGAGCGCACTGCCCTTCCTTGAGCGCGTGGCCTTCCCTTGAGCGCACTGCCTTCCCTTGAGCGCACTGCCTTCCCTTTAGCGCACTGCCCTCCCTTGAGCGCACTGCCTTCCCTTGAGCGCACTGCCTTCCCTTGAGCGCACTGCCTTCCTTTGAGCGCACTGCCCTTCATGCTGCCCTTCCTTCCAATCATGCTCACTCCTCCCTCCGCCCCTCCCCCTCTCTGCGCCCCTCTCCCTCTCTGCGCCCCTCCTGCCCGTCCCCCCTCCCCCCGGCAGATGATGGACCCCAAGATGGATGCGGGCATGGGGGGAGGCAGGGGGGGAGGCAGGGTCGCGGGCAGCGGGCATAAAGGGGGGAGGGGCGAGGCGGAGAGTGTGGGGGAGGCGGTGGAGCGGGGGCTGCTGCCACTGCCTCTGCCAGCAGACCGGCTTGTGGACCTTTGCGACTCGCTGCTCTGCGCCCAGGTGTGCTGGGATGGGATGGTATGGGATGGGATGGGCCCAGATGCGCTGGGATGAGGCTTCCATGGGGCATGCATTGCCCTGTTGTGGCCTCTCTCATCCCCCGTGTTACATTTCCCCACCAGCCGCCAACCAGTCTCCCCCATCCACGCCGCGCCCCCAGCGCCGCTGCACAGCACCGGCTCCTTCCCGCTCCGCATTCCGCTCCAACTCCCGCCTGCCATGCCCGCTCTCCCTCCATCTCGCCTCACCGATCTCCCTCTCCAGCCACTGCCCCCCCTCCCCTCTCACACCCCTCGCCCTTCCCATTCCGCTCTCCCATTCCGCCCTTCCCATTCCGCCCTCCCATTCCGCCCTCCCATTCCGCCCTCCCATTCCGCCCTGCCATTCCGCCCTCCCTCCCTCCCCCTCTCCCCTTCCTGCTGCGCCCCCCCACCTCCCCTGGTATCCCCCCACCCCCCCCCAGGCGACGTGGCACAGCGGGCACAGCCTGCCGCAGACGGTGTTCACGTGCGCGTACCTGCTGCTGCCGCCGCTCGCCCCCCATGCCTGCACGCCCCCGCTCTCGCTCTCGTCCTGCCCGCTGCTGCTCGCACTGCTCTCCGCGCTGCTCGCCACCCTCAACTGTGTGCGCTCCGCCGCCTGCTGGGCCGACCAGCGCGAGGTGGGGGAGGGAGAGGGGAGGGGAGACGGGGGAAGGGGGGGGGGGAGAGGGGGGGGTGAGGATTTGGGAGGGAATTGGGATGCAATGAGTGGATGTAGAGAGTAGGGCGTCGGGAGAGGCATGTGCAAGTGGAGGGTGTGGCAGGCGTGGGATGATATGTGTGCTGCAAAATATGTCTGCGCCACCCCTCATCACCGCTCACCATCGCTCTCTGCCCTCGCACTATCATCTCCTCACCTCAACTTGTTTCTAATACCTCCCTCCTCAGTGCCCTTGTCTGTCCCCTTCCCTTCTCCCCTCGTCCCCTTGTCCCCTTCGCCAACTCTCTCCACCACCCCTGAGTGCGCTTGTCCTCTCTAGCTGCACGCCCCTCTCCTCTCACCCACGTCCCACCCCGCCTCCTGCCACTCGCCTTCTCGCCCCCGTGGCCCGGTTTCTCCAGGAGGAGGACTTTGTGACGTCAGCGGGGGGGCTGCCCCTGGAGGGGCGCGTGGGGGAGGCGGCCGTGGCGCCGCTGAGGGCGCTGCTGGGGGCCGTGGAGGGGGTGGCGCGGGGGGGAAAGGGGGCGGGGACAGGTGAGGAGTGGGGTGGCGGGGGGAGAATAGGGGCATCGGGGACAAGGGGGATGCGGCCTTGGCGCCGCTGAGAGTGCTGGTGGGGACTGTGGAGGGGATGTGGGGGGGGAAGACGGGGAGGGGGACAGGTGAATAAGGGGAGATGGAGAGAGGGGTTTGGCAAGGGCAGAAGGGCGTGGGGGGCATCTGCAGGGGGTGGGGACCGCGGAACCCGGGCAGGCAATGGGCGGGGCACGCGAATGCAGGGACCCGTGGGAGCGAAGGAGGAGAGGGGGGGGGTTGGTTCGTTAGGGAAGGAGGGGGGATTGTTGGGGAGGGCGAGCAAGGTGAGGAGTGCGGCAGAAGGCCGCATACCCATGCTGCTTGGCCTCCCTCCCTGCGTCCTCATCCCCTCCCATCGCTGCTGCCCAATGCCATGCCCATGCTCCCCAATGGCAGCAGCCACGCAGGCCGTGGTGGAGGACGAGCAGGCGTTTGGGTGCCAGCTGCACGGGCTGCCCCCGCAGCTCCTGGCCGCCCTGCTGGCGCGCATGCACTTCACACTGGTATGTCACTCCCGCCTCCCCGCCCTCTTACCCCGCCCTGCCTCTTCTGCCACTGTCTCGCTACCCCCGCCCCAACCATCTGCCCCGCCT
This sequence comes from Closterium sp. NIES-67, assembly GCA_027943415.1. Taxonomy (NCBI): domain Eukaryota; kingdom Viridiplantae; phylum Streptophyta; class Zygnematophyceae; order Desmidiales; family Closteriaceae; genus Closterium; species Closterium sp. NIES-67. Next base: position 546,929 of record BQMB01002222.1, on the reverse strand, counting down.
GCCATGCTGCCACAGCCCCATGGCGCCATCGCACCGCCACCTGTCTCTCTGCCTCTCATCGCCATCTCCCCGCTCGCTTCTCCGCCCTCCGTCTCATTCCCCCAATCCTAGAACTTCCAACCGCGCTCTCCCCCTAACGCTCACATCTTCTTCCCGACCCCTTTTGAGGCGCCTCAAAAGTCTCCCCCTAACGCTCACACCTTTTTCCCGATCCCCCCCCGCCAACCCCAGGCTCTGTTTGACGTGCTCTCCGCCCTGCAGGCGGCCCGCCAGCCCGCCCACCTGCCTGCGTGTGCGCTCAAGGTGCGCGCCGCCCAGCAGGCGCTGCACCGCCTCACCGCCACGCCGCCCCCCCTTGCACGTCCTGCTGGCGCTGGCAGCAGGATGGAGCATCCTGAGGGGGCGGGAGGGGAAACCCAGGCAGAGCAAGGGAGTGCCGCCCACACCGCATCCGGGCGGGCGGCGGTGGGCATGTGCCCCGCCATTAACAGACACCTGCTGCCGCCCACGCCACCGCGATCAACGCGCTTGCTGACATGGCAAGAGGTGCGTTTGCTGCTGTTGTGGCAATAAGCAGGGTGCCATGGGCATGTGAGGAGTCAGCCGTTGCCGCGACAGCAGGAGCACTTGCTCGTGGGGCAACTCGCTCCTCCCCTGTGTCATTCCCTGTCATTCCCTGTCATTCCCTGCCATTCCCTGTCATTCCCTGTCATTCCCTGTCAGCTATGCACATGACTCGCAATGCACCATACAACCCTCTTCCCTCGCCTCCACTCTAGCCCTGCTCATTCACCCGCTGTGTGCTGCCGCCGCCTCCCTCGCCCCTCCCTCGCCCCCTCCCTCCCCCGCTCCCTCGCCCCTCCCTGGCAGGCCTTGGACCACGTTTCGCGCCTGCTGGCGCACCTCGCCCTCATCTGCCACATGCCCGCGCGCTCGCCGCCCGACCTGCTGGCCCTGCATCGCTTCCTCGCGCACTTCCGCTCCGCCAGGCCCGGCCCTGTGGCGCGCGCATCGCTGCAGGTGCGCCCTGCTGGGGAGTGGAGTGCTTGAGCCCGGGTGACTGGAGAATTGCAGAGTGGCGTGATATCTGTTGGTGGAAATGGTGGGTGTTGAGTGGCTCGCAGGGTGGAGGGGTTGAGGGAGATGTGCTGCAGGGCAGTGTGAGCGAGGGCCCTGCTGTGGGACTGATACACGGGGGACTGATGGCGGCTTGGTGCAGTGATATTGGCCATGGACCATGGCTGCCCCTTGCTGCCACCCGCCTCCTGCCCTGCTCGTGTAACCGCCTCCAATGCTGGCCGTTTCAGTTGATTTAAAAAGGTTTGGAAGCCTCTTCCCGTGCATGCGTGGCAGTCTGCACCAGCCACAGCGTGCTGTTGCGTCAGGTCAGGTCAGGTCAGGTCAGGTCAGGTCAGGTCAGGGATCTGCATGCGGCCCCCCTTCCATGGGTCCCGCTTCCATGGGTCCTGCTTCCATGGGTCCCGCTTCCATGGGTCCCGCTTCCATGGGTCCCGCTTCCATGGGTCCCGCTTCCATGGGTCCCGCTTCCATAGGCCCGCTAACGGGCAGCACTGAAAGCACTCAAGGGGTTTGGTTCGTGGTTGGCCTGCATGCTTTTCCACGCGAGCACATGGCAGAGCCAGGTGCTCTCATTCCAACACGTACAGCCCCGATTCGCTCGGCCCTGCTGCCATTGGGAACCATGGCACCCTTCAGCATGTGGGTCGCAGCTAGAAGGCTGCTCTGGAAGAGGAGGGAGTGTGCAGGTCATGCTGCATGCGAGCATGCACTTTCGTATTGGGAAACATGGCGAAGCAAATGAGCGGTGCAGCGTTGAGAGCACCTATGATCCCTGGGTCCTCTGCTGTGCTTTGCCCCAATGGCACCTGCTTGCTCCGCCCTCTCCGCCCTCTCCACCCTCTCCGCCCTCTCCGCCCTCTCCGCCCTCTCCACCCTCTCCGCCCTCTCCGCCCTCTCCGCCCTCTCTCTCATCCTGTCCTCCTTTCCTGCTGGCTCCTCTCTTCCTCACTCTCTGGCGCCCTCTCCGCCCACATGGTAGGGCACTCTCATCCCTCCCATCCCGCCCACATGGTAGGGCACTCTCATCCTTCCCATCCCGCCCACATGGTAGGGCACTCTCATCCTTCCCATCCCGCCCACATGGTAGGGCACTCTCATCCTTCCCATCCCGCCCACATGGTAGGGCACTCTCATCCTTTCCATCCCGCCCACATGGTAGGGCACTCTCATCCTTCCCATCCCGCCCACATGGTAGGGCACTCTCATCCTTCCCATCCCGCCCACATGGTAGGGCACTCTCATCCTTCCCATCCCGCCCACATGGTAGGGCACTCTCATCCTTCCCATCCCGCCCACATGGTAGGGCACTCTCATCCCTCCCACCCCGCCCACATGGTAGGGCACTCTCATCCTTCCCATCCCGCCCACATGGTAGGGCACTCTCATCCTTTCCATCCCGCCCACATGGTAGGGCACTCTCATCCTTCCCATCCCGCCCACATGGTAGGGCACTCTCATCCTTCCCATCCCGCCCACATGGTAGGGCACTCTCATCCTTCCCATCCCGCCCACATGGTAGGGCACTCTCATCCTTCCCATCCCGCCCACATGGTAGGGCACTCTCATCCTTCCCATCCCGCCCACATGGTAGGGCACTCTCATCCTTCCCATCCCGCCCACATGGTAGGGCACTCTCATCCCTCCCACCCCGCCCACATGGTAGGGCACTCTCATCCTTCCCACCCCGCCCACATGGTAGGGCACTCTCATCCTTCCCATCCCGCCCACATGGTAGGGCACTCTCATCCTTCCCATCCCGCCCACATGGTAGGGCACTCTCATCCTTCCCATCCCGCCCACATGGTAGGGCACTCTCATCCCTCCCACCCCGCCCACATGGTAGGGCACTCTCATCCTTCCCACCCCGCCCACATGGTAGGGCACTCTCATCCTTCCCATCCCGCCCACATGGTAGGGCACTCTCATCCCTCCCACCCCGCCCACACTCGTCCTTATCCAACTCTCTCACACGCTCTCCTCACTCGCACGTCCCTTTCTTCTCCCCTCTCCCCCCCCAGCTGCTGCTGCTGCGGGACGGCCGCATATTGGGGCACGACCCCTTGGAGGTCGTCATGCACGCGCTGCACCTCCCTCTCGCGCTGCTGCCAGCTGCTCCACGCACGCAGCAACAGGAGGGGCAGAAGGGGCAGAGTGGGGCGGCAGGTGCAGCAGCAGGTGGTGCCTCGGCTGCGGCGTTGACGCCGTTTGTGAGCAAGGCGTCACATGTGAGTGAGAGGACAGGGGCGCTGGGGTGAAACAGAGAAAGACGGATTAAGGCTGAAGCCCACCACATAGTGGGGCCTGGGTTGCTTGAGACAGAATCACATGCTCCCCCTGATGGAGAAACACCCTCACACAACTGTATGCTTGAGACACTCTTTCCCGCCCTTCTTGTTCAAAACCTGGATTGGGCGCTTCTTATTAGCACTCGCCGCAGAAAAGCCAATCTTCTTGTCCCTCCCACACCAAACCATCTCAGCACTCGCGATCCCCGCTCGACCCTCCCTCCGCCCTCCCCCCTGCAGGCAGTGCAGGCGGTGCTGCGAGCGCTGTGCGCCAACGGCGCGCGGGAGCGGCGCATGCTGGGCAAGCTGCTGCCCGACTGGAACCGCCTGCTCACTCTGGTACCGTGCTGCTCACTCTGGTACCGTGCTGCTCACTCTGGTACCTTGCTGCTCGCTCTGGTACCGTGCTGCTGGCTCTGGTACCGTGCTGCTCACTCTGGTATCGTGCTGCTCACTCTGGTACCGTGCTGCTCACTCTGGTACCGTGCTGCTCGCTCTGGTACCGTGCTGCTGGCTCTGGTACCGAGCTGCTCACTCTGGTATCGTGCTGCTCACTCTGGTACCGTGCTGCTCACTCTGGTACCGTGCTGCTCACTCTGGTACCGTGCTGCTCACTCTGGTACCGTGCTGCGCGCTCTGGTACCGTGCTGCTGGCTCTGGTACCGTGCTGCCTCCCCCTGCCCCCCCCCTTCACCCCCTGCGCCCCTCCTTTCCCCCCTGCCCCCCTCCTCCCACTGCCCCCCTCCTTCTCCCCCTGCTCCCCTCCTTCTCCCCCATGCCCCCTAATTCTCCCCCGTCCCCCCTCCTACTCCCGCTGCCCCCTCCTTCTCCCACTATCCTCTGCCTTCTCCTCCTGCCCCCCTCCTCCCACTGCCCCCCTCCTTCTCCCCTGCCCTCCTACTTCTCCGCCTGCCCCCCTCCTCCCCCTGCCCTCCTTCTTCTCCCCCAGCCCCCCTTCTCCCCCTGCCCTCCTACTTCTCCCCCTGCCCCCCTTCTCCCCCTGCCCCCTCCTCCCCCTGCCCCCCTCCTCCCCCTGCCCTCCTCCTCCTCCCCGTGCCCCCCTTCTCCCCCTGCCCTCCTACTTCTCCCCCTGCCCTCTTAATTCTCCTTCTTCCCCCTCCTCCTCCCCCTGCCCTCCTACTTCTCCGCCTGCCCCCCTCCTCCCCCTGCCCTCCTACTTTTCCCCCTGCCCCCCTTCTCCCCCTGCCTCCCTTCTCTCCCTGCCCCCCTTCTCCCCCTGCCCTCCTCCTCACCTTCCCTCCTAATTCTCCCCCTGCCCCCCTCCTTCTCCCCCTGCCCTCCTACTTCTCCCCCTGCCCCCCTCCTCCTCCCCCTGTCCCCCTACTTCTCCCCCTGCCCCCTCCTTCTCCCCCTGCCATCCTACTTCTCCCCCTGCCCCCCCCTTCTCCCCCTGCCCTCCTACTTCTCCCCCTGCCCCCCTTCTCCCCCTGGCCCCCTCCTCCCCCTGCCCTCCTACTTTTCCCCCTAGCCCCCTTCTCCTCCTGCCCCACTTCTCCCCCTGCCCCCCTTCTCCCCCTGCCCTCCTACTTCTCCCCCTGCCACCTGCGTCTCTCCCGAGATTCTTGAGTGGCTGCTGCTGTGTGCGCTCTAGTTGGGGAGAGGCAGTGAAGGGCAAGGCTATTTCGGCGGATCGCTCTGTTGTGTGAGGTGCTGTAGACGGAGCGCCACGGCTTGCCATGTCTCGGAATGGTTGGTGCGCACTGGGATCGTCCCGCAGTGGAGTGGGGGAGGGCTGCAGGTTCGACCTGGGGGGCAGTGGGTGAACTACCCACCCAACACGCATGCCCGTTTAACCCAGTCGCTAGCAGGCTGGGCGGAGAGGAACAAGTGTGCATGATTGCTGGTGTGATTGCTGGTGTGATTGCTGCTGTGATTGCTGCTGTGATTGCTGCTGTGATTGCTGCTGTGATTGCTGCTGTGATTGCTGCTGTGATTGCTGCTGTGATTGCTGCTGTGATTGCTGCTGTGATTGCTGCTGTGATTGCTGCTGTGATTGCTGCTGTGATTGCTGCTGTGATTGCTGCTGTGATTGCTGCTGTGATTGGCTGTCCCACCCACAACACCCATCGTCCCATGGACCTGCGCCATTCCGTGCCTTGCATCCCGCCCGTGCAGGCGGGCGACGTGGATGCGTGTGATCCCGTGGTGCACGTTGCCACGGCCACCTTCTCTCAGGTAATTCTTCAGGTCATTCAACAGCTCGTATCGTCTTCATCTGTGCAGGAAATTTCTCTGTTGATGTATCTGGTGATGGTGATGGTGATGGTGATGGTGATGGTAACGTACTCTCAGGCGTTGGCGCGCACCACTCAGGACCAGAGCATCAGTGTGTGCCACGGAGCCGTGGTTCATGTGAAGGCGCATGGGTGCACGGCTGGAAAAGGTGGCCGCTGTCTCACATCCCTCTCCCTCTCCCTCCCTCTCCCTCCCTCTCCCCCCTCTCTGTCCGCCGCGCTAACGGCCAGCAGGGGTGGTGGCGGGAGAGCGTGGCGACGAGCTGGGTGGTGGAGCACACGTGTCGCATTGTCATTCGCTACCTGCTGCTCGGCTTCTCCACGCGCCTCTACGCGCCCTCCGAGTTCCTCCCCGCCTTCTGGTGAGCTCCTCCCCGCCTTCTGGTGAGCTCCTCCCCGCCTTCTAGTTAGCTCCTCCCTGCCTTGCACATGGTTTCCAGAGTGGACATGGAGTGAAAACGGGCTTTCACGTGGCGTTGAGTTGATGCAAGAGTCGTTGAAAGGGGCGCGTGCCCAGCGTTGTGCTTTCAGTGCTCGGGGGACTCACAACACACGGAATTGGGCCTCACTTGAGAGTCATGCATGCACCATGGCGCATGGGGCATGGCGCATGGGGCATGGCGCATGGGGCATGGCGCATGGGGCATGGCGCATGGGGCTTGGCGCATGGGGCTTGGCGCATGGGGCTTGGCGCATGGGGCTTGGCGCATGGGGCTTGGCGCATGGGGCTCGGCACATGGGGCATGGCGCATGGGGCATGGGGCATGGGGCTTGGCGCATGGGGCATGGTGCATGGGGCATGGCGCATGGGGCTTGGCGCATGGGGCTTGGCGCATGGGGCATGGGGCATGTCGCATGGGGCATGGCGCATGGGGCATGGCGCATGGGGCTTGGCGCATGGGGCTTGGCGCATGGGGCTTGGCGCATGGGGCTTGGCGCATGGGGCTCGGCGCATGGGGCATGGCGCATGGGGCATGGGGCATGGGGCTTGGCGCATGGGGCATGGTGCATGGGGCATGGCGCATGGGGCTTGGCGCATGGGGCTTGGCGCATGGGGCATGGGGCATGTCGCATGGGGCATGGCGCATGGGGCATGGCGCATGGGGCATGGCGGATGGGGCTTGGCCCATGGGGCATGGCGCATGGGGCTTGGCACATGGGGCATGGCGCATGGGGCATGGCGCATGGGGCTTGGCGCATGGGGCATGGCGCATGGGGCTTGGCGCATGGGGCTTGGCGCATGGGGCTTGGCGCATGGGGCTTGGCGCATGGGGCTTGGCGCATGGCGCATGGGTCTTCGTGCATGGGGCTTGGGGCTCGGCGCGCGTGTGGGGCATAGTGCATGAGACATGGGGCATGGGGAGTGGATGGTTGCAGGTGTGGTGCGAGAGTCAACATCTGGGAATCAGAGGTGCAGTTTCCATGCACTCTGCCCTTGCTTCTTCTTCTTGTTTCCGGCCTGGCATCTGTGCCACTTTGATTGTGCATGCATGGTTGTGTCGTTGCATGGTGGTGTGGTTGGATGGGTGGATGATTGCATGCATGACAATATGCTATGCACATGGCATGGCATGGCGTACCACATGCCCTGCACAGGTACGTGGACAGTGTGTTGGCCACGCTCATTCACAACGTGTCGGCCCGGGAAGCTGCCATGCAGAAGCCCTCCACAGGTGTGCCTCACGCCCTCGTGTCTCCTTCGCTGCATCGCTGCACCCATCCGTGCATGCGACTCACACCTTCCACAGCCTGCATGCGTGCATCCCCGCCGCGTCCCCTGTGCCTCGCGTCACTGTGACGACTTGTTCCTCTTCAATCCGCCGCTCCACCATTCCTCAATCGCATCTTTACTCCTCCCACTGCAATCCCCCCTCGCCCCCTCCCAGCGCCTCCCTCCCGCAAGGCCCGTCGCAAGCCGGCTGCCCCTCCCCACGCTCCCTCGCCCCCGCCGCCGTCGCTGGACCTGGCGCTGCTCACCACGTACCAGCTCATGTGCAAGGGCTACGTGCGGGTGAGAGCTGTGTGCGGGCGACATGGTTGTAGGGTCTGTGTGCGGGCGACATGGTTGTAGGGGCTGTGTGTGGGCGGCAGGGTTGTAAGGGCTGTGTGCGGGACAGCTGCAAGGGCGCTCCAACTTCTCTCCTTACCTCCACATTGTATCTCCTTCCCATGCTCCCCCTTCCTCCCGCTGCTCTGTGTCATCCTCTTGCTTCACTGCCCCCTCTCCCCATTCCACCGCCTAGCCCCCCATTAACCCCCCCATCAACCCCCCTCATCGCCCCTCAGCTGCTGGCGGCCTTCTCGCTCGATGGCAAGCTGCCCCACCGCCCCTCGCCCTTCAACGCTGACCGCCAGGTGCGTGCACGGATGGTGCTCTGGCAGGGTGCAGGCATGCAAGCATGCATGGTTCAAGCATGCGTGGTGCAAGCATGCATGGTGCAAGCATGCGTGGTGCAAGCATGCATGGTGCAAGCATGTGTGGTGCAAGCGTGCGTGGTGCAAGCATGCGTGGTGCAAGCATGCGTGGTGCAAGCATGCCAGGTGCAAGCATGCCTGGTGCAAGCATGCGTGGCGCAAGCATGTGTGGCGCAAGCATGCATGGCGCAAGCATGCGTGGCGCAAGCATGCGTGGTGCAAGCATGCGTGGTGCAAGCATGCGTGGTGCAAGCATGCGTGGTGCAAGCATGCTTGGTGCAAGCATGCGTGGTGCAAGCATGCATGGTGCGCTTCCAGGGTGCGTGTAGAGGGCTGGATGTGTGTGTGGGTGGGTGAATGGGTGGGTGGGTGGGTAGGTGAATGGTGAATTGGATCTGGGTTCAGTGGGTGATGCATGCAGTGCATTCATCTCCGTGGCGCTGCACCATCTCTGCATCCCTCATGCATCCCACTCTGCACACTCCTTCACCCTTCTCCATCCCCGCTCTTACTCACCACCGTCCTTCTAATTCCTCCCTCTCATTCTCCCTCCAGCGCTACAACCAGCGCTTTGCGGTGCTCAAGCGAGTGCAGCTGCCGGAGCCCCTCTCCTACGCCGCCTTCCACCGCTCCGTCTCCCCCGCTGGCCTCTCCGTATGTCCTCTTCCCCTAACCCCCCCTCTCCATGCTCTCTGCTCTCTGCTGTCTCTCGGTGGCCTCCGCGGCGCCCTCAGTCGTCCCGTGCTTCCCTCCATCTCACTTGAGGCCTGTTCCGCTTTTTTCCTCTCCCACCGTCCTCACCCGTCTCTTCCTCTCCTTGGCACTGCCCCCAACCTCCGAGCTGCCCAAAGCACCAGTGCGAAAGTGTTCTGCTGCCTGTTGTTCTCCACACTCTTCCCTGCTCCCCCACCTCCCACAGGTCCCAGAGCTCTACCAGATGGCACTGGACCTGTTCCGCTCTGCTGCTGGCCAGCTGCCCAACATCCAGGCACTAGCAGATGCGGCAGCCGGCGGTGATGCGAGCAGCGACCCCGTGGTGGCGGAGCTGGAGCAGGTGCAGCGCGTGTGCGCCAGCAACTGCACCGCGCTTTTCGTGGCGCACAGAGCCGGCGCTGGCTCAGTGCTCAAGGTCTCCTTTGAGTTCAACGCCCATCCTTTCTTTCCCGTGGTAGCTCTCAAGCGTGCATAGGCGAAACATTTGCTGAATGCTTGCCACTTGCACAGGATACAGCCGTGCTTTTTCTTCCAACAGAATTTTAGGGATTTTGAAGTGTATCCCAAGGCCTGCCCCAGATGCCATCCTGTAACTTGATCTGATCACAGGCCATATTATGAAGGGCAAAATATCCTGATGAACCTTGCCAGCGGTCATTTTTTTGGAGTATACCGTATTTTCCTATATTTAAGATCCTGAAAAAATAAAGCCCCAGTGGGGCTTATTTCCGGCAGGTGATGCGAGGTAGGAATGGGGGTCTAGCCTATTCGGTTGTGCCATCTGGCAGGGAATCCAGTCCAATTTCCCTCCAGCAGTTCGTCATCCAGTTTCGATGCGAAAAAACGCCGACAGGGAAACGTGAAACAGGGAGGGTAACACTTCAACTTTTCCAAATACCTTATATATTTCAACCCCTCGTTTATTTTATTAACCTACTCAGTAGCACCACGTGGTCTTGCTTCTAAAACTATACAAGACTACGTGGTGCTATATCCGGGCAAATATGGTACTTCGAGATTGTAAGGGTTAAAAAGAATATTCAGCTCAAAGTTGCCCCCTACACGCATACAAATCAGGGTGTAACCATATAAATACCCTCAACCAATATATCCCAAAACCAATTCTTGGCCCTGGTCTGATGTGCCAGTAAGTTTACTGTTCCACATCCACAATTCCAAATGCGGGAGAATTCAGATATTTCGGGGCTCGTGTCATCCGGGCGTCTGGTCATCACTTGCCCAATTTAGGAAGACCCGATGTTTCGACATGCTGGCAAATGATGACCCGAAGCTGGGATGACACGAGCGCCGACTTTTCCCTAATTGTGAGAAGGACCTGGATTCCAGGTCCTGGAATCAAAGGTGTCCTTCCGAAACGCCATGCACGATCATTTCAGAATCAGAGCTCTCAAAATGGTGTGCGTGGACTTTGAGCCAGTGACAAAATTCTATGGCCTGATATTTCACCATGATGTGGCTGACCTGGCGGGCGGAACCCAGAGGTACGTTGAGAATGGTAGAGCAATGAGCAGATGGTTTGGGTAGGGAGAGAAAGTGGGGTCTGGGAATATTCTTGTGAAAACCATCACCGTCATCCGCAGGTGTGCTGCTTGGCATAATCGGATTGAAGGGGAGCCAACGGTTATTGGCGTTAGTATTTGAATCCACATGAACCAGAATAAATGGAGGTATTTTACATCTTGAAAGTCTCGATAATCGTCTATTTCGAATCAGCAATTTGGTTCTTGAGGTCGTTGATCAGAGTCGCCAACTCCTTGCGGCTCGCCTGCCATCACAACACAGATGGCTTGAGCCGAGATACTGACGCCACGCAAAAAACTCTTTGTTCAAACCATAGTTGCTACTGCAAAAAATCAAGTTTTTCCATCTGGTCTGTTGGGAAGCTCACCTCGAACAGCAGGTAGCGGTAGACGAACCAGCCACCGTAGATGGTGCCGACCAGCTTCAGGAAATCCGGGACCTGCAGGCAGATGTCTAGGTTTTAGGATCCGCTGCATGAAGAGAAGGGAAGGGGTGCAACCGGAGAGCGCGGCCGCGAGTTCCTACCAGAGGCAGCGAGTCGATGGCTCCCATGACGGCGCTGGTGATCCACAACGCCAGCACGGCGCCGCCCGTATAGAGCAGCACGGTGGGCTTGTTCTCCACGGTATCCCACTGCACGGTGCAAGTAATGTTGAAGAAGGTCAGTTCATGGTGCAATCTAGAATCCTTACCTTTTCAGTGTCTCCTTACCTTGGCCTTCACCCCCGAAAAGGCCTCCAGAATCTGCTTCTGCGTTCCGCCGAGCTCCTCAGTCGACGACGCGCGGACGGCGAACTTCACCGCGCGGAAAGCTGCGGAATGAGCAAGTTTTGGACGTTAACCAGGCGAGCAGGGACAGCATGGCCATGCGCGGTGGAAACAGCGTCGTACCTCTAGCTGCGGGAGACACGCGGAGAGAGGCTCCCGTGAATCCGCTCCTCGCGGACACATTCCTTCTAGAGGCGGCGGCCTGGCAGGAGATGGCAGTGGAGGAGGCAGCGGCGACAGAGGCGACGGCGGAGGCCATGGCTGCTGTGCGATGTGCGGAGGAATGGAGGTTGATTGGCCTGGTCGGGAGGTGGAAGGAATTCAGGGGGAGAGGCAGGCTGGGTGTTGTGAGATGTCGCAGGGAGTTGCAGCAACGGCAGGCGAAACAGGCGAGGGATGGCAAGAGACGGGACCAGGCTAGGCGAGGCGCTGAAATGGGTGTGGGGTTTGCTGACATGGCTGGTCGACGCCAATGAAGAATCCCCTAGCAAGTGGGGAAGATCCGCGTCCACCATTCACGATCGAGAAGGATATATTCGTTAGTGTCTGAGCTGAGTCTTTTAACATAACAAAAAATCATATTAAACAACGCCGCATATTCTAATCTTTGTATACACGTATAGATAACGATAACGATAACATAGCCCATAAAATGAGGCAGGATGGAATAGGATGTACCGTATTCCCCCCAATATGACCCCTTATGAGCGTGTAGGGTGAATAGGAATCTCATGGGGTGGGCTAATAATCAAATTGAAAAGAAAAAAAACCACGAGGCTAATTTTACATACGTACATCAACAATTGTTTAACAAAAGAAGAGTGATCCTCCATGTGTTGTCTATCGAGTTCTGGTCAAAACGGCAGTTGTTCTGTTAAAGATCCATGTCAAGATGCCTCCCAAAGATTTGCAGTTCGTTTGTGTCGACGGAAGATGTTGTCACGATTGTAGGACTCTTCAAGACTCGACGTGCCGTAGAAAGGGTTGCGGAGAAGGGTAACTCCATTTCAGGATATAAAGCTTATTCTTTTACTGTTGCATATAACTGTTAAATTATATATGTTATATATAATTGGCTTAATAGGTGTTACTAAAACCTACTGTAGAGTGTACATGAGAGAAACAAACTAGAATGGGAGAATACAAGGTAATATAACCGAAAAGCTGTACCCTCTAAGACACAAACCTATACAGTCTATACAAACATAACAATATATGTTTGACACACCCCCTAGACTGTATAGGAGCAGTTCCTAACGAGAGAACGAGCAGCTCAGGGTGGCGCTACTAGTCCGACCTCTGAGGCCAGGATCTAAAGACCAGTCAAACGAGTACAGGCACAAGCCACAAGCAAAACCAGGGCGGCACTACTAGTCCAACCACTAGGAAGAGGCCACAAGGCCAATCGGAATAAAATATATAAAAAGTCTGTACACAGTCAAGGCCCTAGCAAGTGAGAGGCTGCAGGAATGCGACCTAGCTGTACACAGTGCCGCTGATGATCTTTAGGCGCAAGCGCCTTCGTAAAGATATCGACTGTGTTCGCACCGGAGGCCAAGTGTACTACGCGAGCCTGGCAGAGCTGCTGTAGCTCGCGCAGGAGGAAGTACCACAGCTGGATGTGCTTCGCTCTGCCCTCGAGCCGCGGCTCCTGACATAGGAGGATCATGGCCCTGTTGTCAGCGTACAGGACCGGGACAGAGCTAGGCCGCTCACCTAAGTCAGTGAGCAAGAAGGTCAGCCAGCGGAGCTCCTGTGCCGCCATGGCATCGGCGTAGATCTCGGCCTCACAGCTGGACTGGGCAACAGACGAGGAGCGAGTAGCTGGCCTGGGCCCTCCTAGCACTAACCCCATGCCCAATGTACTTGCAAGATAACGCAAAACCCTATTAGAGGCAAACCAGTGCCGAGGTCGGTGTCTGCCTGTGGACACAAAGCGAGCCAAGATGCTGAGAGGGTATGCGAGATCTGGGCGAGTGCAAGACATCAGGTACATGAGGCAACCCACCAGCTCTGCGTAAGGGCCATTGGGCTCTACTGACTCCTCAGGAACTGGAGCAGACAGCCTGTGGTCTACAGGCAAAGGGGTGGGCTGTGCAGAGGAGAACTGAAGGCCGAACCTTTGAAGGATCTGGTGCACCAAGTGTGACTGAGTGAGGGTGATGGTGTGCGCTGCTCTGTCCATGGAGATCTGCAAGCCAAAGTAGTGGCGCAGTTCTCCAAGGTCAGTGCAGGTGTGTCTCTTCAGCAGCTCTGCCTTCACGGAGGCCAGTGCGTCCCTCTCTGCAGTGGTGAAGACCAGGTCGTCTACGTAAACAAGGATGTAGAACGGAGTCTGGCCACCACGAACGAAGAGCGAGGGGTCTACAGAGGACAGAAAAAACCACAGGTCAGCAAGGGTAGTACGCAGCGTGTCGTGCCACTCACGGAGAGCCTGCCGCAGGCCGTAGACGGTGCGCCGCAGTAGCCACTGGGTCCCAGGAGGGAAGGTACCAGTGAAACCCTGAGGGCGGCGCAGGTGGACCTGCTCGTGTAGATTGCCCTGGAGAAACGCAGTGGAGAAGTTAGAGGGAGTGAAACTCGTAGTCACGCGAGGCTGCTACGTGTAGCAGCACCCAAAGAGTAGTCATCTTCGGGGTCGGAGCGAAATTCTGAAAGAAGTCTACCCCCTCACGCTGACTGAAGCCTCTAGCCACGTATCCCGCCTTGAATACAGGCGGCTCTCCAGGAGGGCGCTTCACCTTGAAGAGCCATCGGCCATCGACTACGTTTCGCCTAGATGGGGGAACTGCGTCGACGTAGGTGCCGATGGATCTCCAAGATGCCATCTCCTGCTCCATGGCAGCTATCCACTGAGAGGCCCAAGGTCCCGAGACCGCCTCAGCGTAGGTGCGAGGGGTCGGGATGTCGAAAGCGTCTGGGTCACCCTCAGGGACTAGCAGCATGGAACAGAGATGGGGAGCAGCCTCGGATAGGAAAGCAAGCTCGTACTGGCGGTCCTGTAGGACGTCACTGCCGAGGGCATGAGCACCCTCGACAAACGGAGGACAGGCATGGTCAGAGACCAGAGCGGTGGCATAGTCAAGGCGACGGGTAGAGGTGAACTCAGCGACCGTAGCGACAAGAGCGTCAAGACGCAAAACCGGAACAGACGGGTCGGTAACGAAAGAGGCAAGGACCTGAGGAACAAGAGGACGAGTGGCACGAAGGTAGTCAGACAGAGGGGGAGGCGCAACAACAAGGGAGGACGGAGGAGGCGACGGCAGGAGGGGAGGACGAGACGCGTGGGAACAAAGCAACATAGGGTGAGAGCGCGCGACAGGGGAGACAGGGCGAGCATGGGAGGGACGGCGAGACCAGACGTGAGAAGGAGGCGTCGGGTCAGGAGACAGAGTAGGAGACACAGGAGAAGAACGAGGGGGAAGACGAGCCGGAGATGAGTTCGGAGGAGGGAACACAGGGCCGTAGACAGGAAGAGGAGGGGACGGCAGGAGAGAAACAGACACAGGGTCAGGGGGTGGAAGGCCGAGCAGGCGAAGGGCTGACACCGGCGGTGACTGCGGCTGCGGTGGCACAACACCGACACCGGGGCCGCCAGCTACTCCACGGCTACCTCCGGAACACTCCACTCCTGCACCCCCAGAAGGAACACCCCCAGAGCCCGAAGCCCCTCGAACACCGGTACCACCCCCAGGCCCGCCGGGACAAGCCACGACAGGAACCCCAGGACTAGGACCCACCCCAATGGCAGCACCCCCAGAGTCAACGAACTGCTGTTGTGACGGCTGCGGCGACGGCGGCTGCAACGACGGCTGCGGCGGCGGCGGCAGCAGTGACGGCAGCTACGACAGCGGTGGCGACGGTGGCTGCAGAGGCGGCGGAGGAGGAGACACCTGGGGGACCTAGGACTAGAACGTGCTGTGACATGTGACACAGACGTGGGAGGGCAGAGTGACCTTGATAGTGGTGCCACAGTAGTGTTGGGTGAGTGAGGGACCGACAGGAGCAGGCAGCAGCAACCTGGGTAGACGCAGACACCTGAGGGGATATCCCAACCGGGGGGGGTCGCGATGTCCAGTGTGAACAGTCCAGACATCGGGTCCCGGGGGAACGTGGTGAGGGGAGCACCAGTGTCAGCCTCGGTACAGACAACGTACCTCTCGTGACCAGGAAACGGAGTGGTGACACCAAGGTCCTGGAGGCAGCCAACACCAACTAGGTTCCTGGAGAACGAGGGGATGTGCAGGCTGGTAAGAGAGCCTGAAGGAACCGCCGGATAGGGAAGGGTGGTGGAATTGCGGGCGACTATCGGGTCGGAGGAGGGGTCGGCAAGGGAAACTGCAGCAGGAGCAGGAAGCGGCGTCAGCATAGTGGAGTCGCGAAAGAAATACCGAGAAGTGCCAGAGTCCAAGGTGAAGGAGAGCGCGGCAGTGACGTCCGGAGTCTGAGCAGCGACAGAAGAACCAAGGCTAAACAAAGCACGAGATCCTACGCTTTACGCAGTAGGGGAGGCACGACTAGACACGCCTACTCTAGGCAACAAGGGGTAGTGAGAAGCAGTCACACTAGAGTCATCAGCATACATCACATGCAAGGCAACAACAATCTCATCCATGTCCATACAAAAAAACTGAATGCTACCGCAAAGCAAGATGTGCCAATCGGGGAGGTCGGGCAACGGGCCAAAGCGCTGACGAAACAGGTCGTCCAGTCGACGGAAATAGTGGACAGAGGTGTGGCCGATCTTACCGCAATCGAAGCCACGGCGAGGACCGGACTGAAACAGGTACTGGCTGCGCCCGTCACCCGAATCGCCACCCGACAGCCCACCACTCGCACGACCACCACGGCTAGCACCACCACCGGCGCTAGGCCACCCGGGCGGGAGACCGCCCGTCCGCCTTTGCTGCTGCGCCTGCTGCGGCTGGTGCAAGGGCTGCTGCTGCGGCTGGTGTGTGTCCAGCTGCGACACCTGCGGCTGCTGAGGCGGCTGCTCGGCTGCACATGTCAGGGTCCCCTCGTCAGCGCTACCACTAGGCAACCCGACTCCACCTGCACCGCCACCCCCAGCCTTGGGGCGGCGGTCCTTCCCGGAACGGATCTGCGCTACAGCTGCAGACTCAGCCACAGCAGCAAAACTGTCGAAGAAGGTGCACTGAGTGGGGGCACAACCCTGAAAGATAGGGACCGGCACAAAATCGCTGGTCTAGACGATAGAGCGCTGGCAGGTCTCTATGGTAGACAGGGTGTTGACAAAGTCAGTGAGGGTGAGGTCACCGAGGTGGATGCTCAGGAAGCGGTCGCGGGTAGTAGCAAGACGGTCAGGGAGGCAGGTGGCAAGCAAGTAGATGGTAGAGCAGACGGGCGGTTGAAAGGCTCTAAGCTGGGTCTCAGTGCAGGCAGAACGCCAGGTCGCGTCTATCGTGCGCAGGTGAGCGGCCAAGTCAGCGACAGCGGGGAGAGACGCAAGGTTAAGAAAGAGCATGGGCAGGATCAGGCGACCTACAGAGGCAGCGGGCAGGATGGAATAGCACTTTACAACAGCATCTAGGAACTCCTGCGCAGTCATAACCGACCGAAAGCGAGGGCGCTTAGACAGGGGGAAGGCATGACTGATCGCAAGCTGCGCTACGACGTCAAGCGACAACCAGACTGAGCAGGCAAGGGCAGCAGCTGCAGTGGACTCACGGTCAGCGGACGAGGGGTCAGCGGGCAGGGCAGCAGGGGGGTCAGGACAGGGAAGCGTAGCGTTGAGGTGGATTGCCAGGGAGTGGCTATCCTGCCGCTGACCAGTGAGATGGCGGCGGAGGTCGACCAACCACGTGTCAAACTCGAGCGGCTGACCCTCTGCGTCGAAGCGGAGCACGGAGTCCGCCATCAGGATCAATGCAGCAGCGGTGCAGTGCAGTGCGGAGCGGCTCAGAGTGGTACTGTGCTGTGCAGTGCGGTACTGTGCAGTGCTGGGTGGTGCAGTGCGGTACCGAGGGGTGAGGTGCGGTGCAGTGCGGTACCGAGTGGTGACGGGCGCGGGGGCCGATTCGGAACGGGCGCAAGGGGGCCAGCTGGACCAGGCGCGAAGACCGGTGAGGGACGGGTGTGAGGGCCGGTTAGGGACGAGCGCACTGGGCCGGCTTGGAACGGGCGCGAGGGGCCGGCTAGAACGGGCGCGAGGGGCCAGCTAGAAATGGGCGCGAGGGGCCGGCTAGAACGGGCGCGCGGGCCGGCTAGGAACGGGCGCGAGGGGCCGGCGGGACGGGCGCGAGGGGCCGGCGAGAACGGGCGAGGGGGCCGGCTGGAACGGGCGCAAGGGCTGGCTAGGAATGGGCGCAAGGGCCGGCTAGGACGGGTGCGACGGCGCGAGGGGCCGGCTAGGACGGGTGCGACGGCTCAGAAGGCCGGTTAGGGGGGGCGCGACGGCTCAGGGGGCCGGCTAGGACGGGCGCGATGGCGCGAGGGGCCGGCTAGGATGGGCGCGACGGCTCAGGGGGCTGGCTAGGGCGGGCGCGACGGCTCAAGGGGTCGGCTAGGAACGGGCGCGACGGCGCGAGGGGGCCGGCTAGGACGGGCGCAACGGCTCAGGGGGACGGCTAGGAACGGGCGCGACGGCGCGAGGGGCCGGCTAGGACGGGCGCGACGGCGCGAGGGGCCGGCTAGGTCGGGCGCGACGGCGCGAGGGGCCGGCTAGGACAGGCACGACGGCTTAAGAGTCCGGCTAGGGCGGGCGCGACGGCTCAGGGGGCCGGCTATGAACGGGCGCGACGGCGCGATGGGCCGGCTAGGACGGGCGCGACGGCTCAGGGGGCCAGCTAGGAAAGGGCGCGACAGCGCGGGGGGCCGGCTAGGACGGGCGCGACGGCTCAAGGGGGGGGGGGGGGGGGGGCTAGGACGGGCGCGACGGCTACGGGGGCCGGCTAGGACGGGCGCGACGGCTCTAGGGGCGCAAGGGGCCGGCTAGGAACGGGCACGAGGGCGGATAGGGCCTAGGGCGGAAGCGCGGGCGGGCTAGATGGACCTAACCTACTCATGATACCATGTTAGAATGAGATAAATAAACTAGGATGGGAGAGTACAAGGTAATATAACATAGAAGCTGTACCCTCTAAGACACAAACCTATACAGTCTATACAAACATAAGAATATATGTTTGACATAGAGGGTACAACACCTCTCCTTGTATCCCTCTCTCTTCTATTCTCTCTCTCTATTCTCTCGTCAACTTTCTCCTAGCTAAACCCTCTCGCCATTTTTCATGGCTTCCTAGCTACCTAGCTCTCGTGACATTGTATCACTCTCTCTTTCTAATCATCTTCCTTCTCTCTCGACATTTTTGCTACCACCTAAACCTCTCGCCATTCATGGTGTCTCTTCCTAGCTAGATTAGTTTGTGACATGGTACCAGAGCAGATTGCCCCTCCCGGGCCTGCTCCCCACACTTCCGCCGCGTACTCACCCTCCTCTCGTCACTTCCGTGCCGCCGTGGCGGCCATGCCGAGCTGCCATGGCGGCTTCATCGTGCTGCCGTGGCAACGTCGACGTGCCGCCGGGGCATCGACGCGGCACTGTGGCGGCGTCGTCATGCTGCCGTGGCGGCGTCGTCATGCTGCCGTGGCGGCGAAGTCGGGCGGCAGCGGGCCGCGCAACGATTTAGGCTAGCTAGTTTATATTATCCAGCCCGCACATCAGCCAGCGTCAATAAATATAATTATCTAGGCTAGCTAGTTTATATTCGTTTTAGCCTTAATTAGGTCCGTTCTTAGTGGGAACAGACCTACCTTTGTAACTCTCGACATTTTCCCTTAGTCCATCATTCTCTCGACAATCTAACATGGTATCAGCGCTAGGTTTTGCCCTCTACTCACGCTTCCGCCCAAGCACACCCTAGCCTAGCGCGCCTCGGCCCTAATTGCACGCTCCGTAAATCGTCCCCTCCCCGCCCTTTCCTCTTCATCGCATAGCTCACGCCAGCCGCTGTTGGCCCGCGCCCGCTAGCGCCTTAGTTCGTAGCCGTCCCACCTCCCGCCACCCGTTAGCCGCAGCAGCAGCAGTGGTCGCAGCAAGAGCAGCAGTGGCAGCAGCCGCATTGGGGTCTTGGGGGTGCTGGGCGAGTTGGAGGCTCTGGAGGTGCGGCCCCGTGGCTTCTTCCTATTTGCACCCACCACCGCCTGCCTGTAGGTGTCTTAAACCCTGACCGTGGTGGCGAGTTCGCCTCTGGCACTCTAGGACAGTTCTGTCGTGTGGAGGGCATCCGCTAGATGTACAAACTGCCGGACTCCCCACAGCAGAATGGGGTTGCTGAGCGACGCATTGGCGTGATCATCGAGGTAGATCGCACCTCCATGGTCCACACTGATGCACCCCATTTTCCGTGGCCGTTCGCTATGCCCTACGCTGCTCACCAGCTTAACCTATGGCCGCACTCCCAGCGGCCATAGGTTTCGCCGACCATCCTCTGGACTAGGTCTTCTTGTGACGCATCTGCGTTCCACGCCTGGGGCGGCCTTGCTCATGTCTGCGACAGTGGCGCGGACAAGCTCTCAGCCCGCACCCTTCCTTGTGTCTTCCTGGGGTTTCCGCTTGACACCTTTGACTGGCTGTTCTACCACCCGTCACACCACTGCTTTTACCAATCTCATGTCGTTACTTTCGATGAGACGCTCCCCTACTACTGGCGCTTCCCGCACTGCAGCGCTCCTGAGCCTCCTCCTCCTCTCTTCCTTGTCCCTGCCCTGTCTGCCACACCCCTCCCTCCCCGCCCGGCCCAGTTTGGTGTCTCCCACGCCACTCAGCTCCCCTCGGTTGCGCCTCTGGGGGAGTCGGCTGACTCTGGGGGCTTTGCTGCTGGGGGCGCACTTGCTATCCCTCAGCCGCCTCCTCCCTTGCCTCAGCAGCAGCAGCCGTTGCCGCAGCAGACTCAGCGGCAGCAGCAGCAGCAGCAGCAGGGAGCAGTGGGCTCTAGGGGTGACGGTTTTGAGGGTGCTGGTATTGGTGGTGCTGGTGTTGGGGGTGGTAGTGTTGGTGGAGCTGGTTCTGGGGGTGTGAGTTCTGGGGGTGCTGACTATGGGGCTGCAGGGTGCAAATTCTGAGGGTGCTGACTCCGGAGGTGCCGGTTCTGTGAGTGGTGCATCCGAGGGTGCTTGTGAGAGTACGACCCTGTTACACCACTTGTTCCTTTTCTTATTTCCTTCCTTTTTCATTTCTCTTTTTATCTCATCTAATTTGGTTTCCTATTCTCCATTTTCAATTAACCTTTGGTTTATCCTGCTATTCTAATTATATCACCGACCAGGCTTGGGATGTACTGGTGCGCTATCTGGCGTAATCCTGCCATAATCCCTTAATGCCAATAGCCTCGCGTGGCTATACGCAGGGTGATTCTACCTTCTAGAAGGGTGTATTCCCTTAGGATAAGATAAACCTGGTTACCTGATGTACTTTAGAAGTATAAAAGCGCCTTATACTGATCGATAGTGCAACCTTTCCTCGAGACATTCGATCCAGTGACACTTGGTAATCAGAGCTTTTCTCATTCGGCCGCGCTCAGCTAAGCAGTAGCAGTGGGGATCCTGCCTCGAAAAACCGCCGGGGGCCACCAATTCGACGCCGATTCTGGTAAGCACCAGCTCCGCGTTTTTTCAAATCACCCCCTCCGCGCGTGTTTTGAACAGGATGGCAACCCTCGACAACGCCGAGGTTGCCCAACAGCTCTTCGCGCGCATCGCAGCTCTTCAGGAGGAGATGCGAGCGGATCGCGAAGCATGGCGAAACGAGTTCGAGCGAGTAACTCGACTCGCCGGAGCGCAGCACGACTTGACAATGGCGACGACGCAGCAGTCACAGCAGTTTCTCGAGGCTCCGAAACCGCGCCCACCTGAGCCATTCGATCCGAGCGATCGAAACTCTGACATCCGCAGATGGATCGCCGGGATAGAGATCTACTTCGCAGCCGTCGGATGGAGCTCGCCAGTCTCGGACGGTCAACGAGTACAACTCGCGGCGACACTCATGCGAGGGCCGGCACTCGAGTGGATTGGCGGCAACAATACCTTCATCCACAGTGAAGCCACGTGGCAGCAGTTCCGCGCCGACCTGCTGAAACGATTCGAGCCGATAAATTCGAGTTTCCTTGCCCGGGAAAAAAATCATCGACATCGACAGTTCGGGAGTGTAGCACAGTACACGCAGCAGATGGAGGAATTTTATAACCGCATTCCCGATCTGACCGAAGGGGAAAAAGTACAATCGTACCTCGCCGGGCTGAAGACCGAAGTCAAACGACAAGTGGCAGCGTTAAACTACGCGAGCTACAGTGATGTCGTTTCGGCAGCGGAGCGCTTCGACATGGTCAACGCCGGGACACGACGGACGCACGTCGGCAGTACGCGACAGGGCGACCGCTCGGCTCACCCCACGTTTGCCGACCTGATGGAAGTCGACAGGTTCGAGGGGTGGCCACGTGAAAAAAACACCAACTACACGTGTGATTTTTGCGGGGTGCCGGGTCATCGAATCTTCGACTGCAACAAAATGAAAACCGCACGCGTAGAGTATAGGGCACGCAACAGTGGCGGAAATCCTTCGGCCAATCAGAAGCCAAAAAACGGGACTCACCAGTGATTGCGGATCTAGTTGGCGAAAAAGAAAAGATCCGGAAGCGGCCGCGAGATTCCGAGAAAATCAACTTCGACGAAGCTGATTCGACGCGAGAAGGAGGAAATGATGGGGGAAAATCTCCACCCCACGACCAGTCTTTGCCAGAGAAAATCGCCGAGGAAAAATATGACTCCGCGAAAAAGGACTTTGTCGAGACGGGGAAACTCCTAGAAGACCCAAGAAATTATAAGGATTCGTTTAAGTTATCTTACAAAGATGCTTTAATGAAAACTTGTAATTCTCGAGGGACTAGAGCCTTGGAGAAATTTCGGGAGGGACTCCAAAAGAAGCAGACAGCTGTGGAGATTATACCGGTACCGGACAAATTGGGGAAAAATTAAGGTGTGTGGAAAGAAGCCGACCTTTCCACGGAGTCAACGTCCTCTCCCGACACGAGCCCACACAACTACCCGTTCCTTAGGGAAGACGTCGGTGGAGCTGAGGCAGCTCAAGAGGAAGCTGGGGGTCTACAAGAAGCTGCACAAACCCCGAACTCCTCCTATGGATGCATCCAGTTCTTCGGCATCAATGACGCGCACAGTCGTCAAGGAAACTCCGAGCCCTGGAGAAGAGCCATTCTCCAAGCAGCCTCGGCCAGCTGCCAGCTCCGGAGTAGATAGCAACATGAAGGTGTGTACGGAATATTGGGATGTACCCTATGACCCAATCAATGAGACTATCTTTGGGTACTCCGAGCAACGCCTGCCCCTCGTGCTCGATGTCATATGCAAAGGACGAGGCCTCCAAGCACTCGTGGACAGCAGAGCATGACACACCGTCTGCAAGAAGGCAGTAATGGACCGACTTCGGGAAGAGTACAAGCCTTCAGGATTCTCTGCAACGATGGTGGACGGCAGCAAGTTACCAGTATACGGCGAAGCAGTGCTACACCTACAAATCGGGCCACTGCGCTGGAGACCTGCACTCCCCATCACCAACATCAAAGGGCTTGACTTGATCTTCGGGCGAGACTTCCTGAAAAGATTCAACCCCGAGATCAACTGGGTGAACCGCACCGCAAGCATCTACAACAATGGACGGAGAGTATATCTACCCAACTGGGACGATACAGGAGATATCCCAGTGGAGACACTCGCACGATTCGAGAAGGACGTGAAGCGAACGAACACCGGGTTCCTGGCGATAGCAACAGAGGTGGAGAATGACGGAGAAAAGACCTCGGAACCTCCGGGAAAGATCAAGGAATTATTGAAGTAGTTCCAAGACATTCTTCCTGACGATCTTCCGAACGAGCTACCGCCATACCGCACACATCAACACGAGATCGTGGAGGAACCGGGTTCGAAGCCGACCTTCCGAGCACCATATCAGCTCAGCCCTACGGAGCTGACCGACATGAAAAAACAGATCGAGTATCTCCTAGCCAAAGGACTCATCCAACCATCCACTTCGCCATACGGTGCCCCAGTACTCTTCACACCGAAACCGGACGGAAGCCTGCGCATGTGCATCCACTACCGAGCTCTTAACAAGCAGACAATCAAGAATAAATATCCGATACCGTGAATCGATGACCTGCTTGACCAGCTTCAGGGAGCTACGGTATTTTCGAAACTGGATCTGCGGTCCGGATACTGGCAGATACGGATGGCGGACAACTCTATCCACAAAACTACTTTCCGAACTTGGTACGGATCGTACGAGTATTTGGTCATGCTCACCAACGCACCGGCAACGTTCCAAGCCGAAATGAACCACATTCTATGACCACTTTTGGACGAGTGCGTGGTGGTGTACCTGGACGACATCCTCATCTACTCGCGCAACATGAAGCAGCACGTCGAACACCTGCGACGCGTCTTCGAGATTCTTCGACGAGAACGGTTCTACGTCAAACTGTCCAAGAGCGAATTCGTCCTTGAGAAGGTCCAGTTCCTAGGACACATGGTGAGCGCTCAAGGAGTTCACGTCAACCCCAAGAAAATCGAAGCCGTACGTACGTGGAAGACACCCGAGAACGTGAAGGAGTTGCAGCAGTTCCTAGGCTAGAGGCTAAAGTCACCTTGAGGGTGTGGACTTCTTCTAGACCTTCTCCACGACCCCGAAGATGACTGCAATTCGGATCCTTCTTCACATAGCTGCACAGCGTGACTACGGGCTTCACTCACTCGACTTCTCCACAGCGTTCCTGCAGGGTAGTCTGTACGAGCAGATCTACCTCACGCGCCCCCTAGGCTTCTCTGGGACCTTCCCACTTGGGACCGAGTGGAGCCTGTGCCGTCCTATCTACGGGCTTCGTCAGGCACCCCGTGAGTGGCTCGACGCGCTTCACACCATTCTTGCTGAGCTGTAGTTCTTTCTGTCCTCTGCTTACCCGTCTCTCTTTGTTCGCACGGGTCAAACACCATTCTACATTCTAGTGTACGTAGAAGATCTTATCTTTGCTGCTCCTGACAAAGTCGCACTGACCTCAGTGAAGGCCGAGTTACCTCGGGGACACACTGGTACAGTCTTGGGGGAGGTGAGGCGCCATCTGAGCTTAGAGATCTATTGTGACCGTGCTGCTCGCAAGATCACACTCTCCCAGTCCCATACGGTACAGCAGATCCTCCAGAGGTTCAGTCTCCAGTTCTCCTCAGCATAGCCCACCCCTCTACCTGTGGATCACAAGCTCTCTGCTCCTGTTCCGGCTGAGCAGGTCAAGGCTAGTGGTCCATACGCAGAGCTGGTGGGGTGTCTTATGTACTTGATGTCCTGCAATCGACCAGATCTAGCATGCCCTCTCAGTCTCATGGCTCACTTTGTCGCGACACGCAGGCATTGACCAGTCCACTGGTCGGCTGCCAAGAAGGTACTGCGGTATCTGGCGAGTACATCAGGACAGGGGCTTGTGCTAGGAGGACGGGAGCCAGTTGTGCTCACTGGACATACAGACGCGTCGAGGGCCGATGACTTGGAGACGCTCAGGTCGTCTTAGGGCTACTGTTTTAGTGTTGTTGCTGGTGCAGTCTCGTGGAGGTCCACCAGGTCGTCGTCTGTAGCACAGTCCAGTTGTGAGGCAGAGATCTACGCTGGAGCCATGGCCGCTCAGGAGCTCCACTGGCTGTCGTTCTTTCTCACTGACTTAGGTGAGTAGCCTAGTTCAGCCCTGGTCTTGTTTGCTGACAACAAGGCCATGATGCTCCTGTGTCAAGAGGCTCGACTTGAGGGCTGGGTGAAGCACATCCAGCTGCGGTACTTCCTGCTGCGTGAGTTGCAGCAGCGTGGTCAGGTTTGTGTAGTATAGTTGCCCTTAGAGGCCACCACCACTGATATCTTCACCAAGGCACTTGCGCCTCATGACCATCAGCGGTTCTATACTCAGCTTGGTCTAGTCTCAGTAGCAACACCACTTCTTGTATCATGAGTAATACTATACCTGCCTGTACTTGTTGTTCTATACCTGCTTGTCTTGCTACACTTGCTGGCTGGCCTTGTGGCCTCTTGTCTTAGTGGTCAAACTAGTAGTGCTGCCCTTTGTTTTCTTATTACACTCACTAGACGTCAGACAAGTAGTGCTGCGCTGGTATACTTTTCTTTGTTATGGACTGCCACTATCTCGGCTAGGGGGTGTGTCAACAAATATAATTTAGGCTAGCTAGTTTATATTTGTTATAACCTTAGTTAGGTCAGTTCTTAGAAGGTACAGTCCTTCCTTTGTAACCCTCAACATTTTCCCTCTGTCTATCATTCTCTCGACAATCTATCAATGAGTAGGTCTAAATGGAAAAAGGGGTGTACATGTCAAATATATATCTTTACAGTTACTACATGCTAGATAGGTGCATACTCCTAGAGAGTACAACCCCTTAGGCAGAAAGATCCTGCTGCGCCTTGTCATCTTGCATCCGCGGCATCCTCTCGCCCTCCGCGTCACTTACGCGCCGCCGTGGCGGCCACGTTGTGCTGCCATGGCGGCCTTTATGCGCTGCCGTGACAGCCCCTATGCGCTGCCGTGGCGTCGATGCTACGCCGTGGCAGCTTCGTCGTGCTGCCGTGGCGGCAGTGGGCTGCGCACTGTTTTAGGCGCCAGCCAGCACGCCCGCACAACAGCCAGCACGCCAGCCAAGGCGCCTCATTGAATTCACGCCCCCTCCCCTGCACCACCCCTCATTCCAACCACTGCTGATGTCCCTTCCTGGTCGTCGCCGGGCCGTGTCACGCCGCCGAGTGCCGCGAGCTTTGCACTCGCCGCCGCCTTCGTCGAATCCGCCACCGCCCGCCACCGCTGCTGCCGCTGTCGTCATTGTAGAAGCCGCCGCTGATGCCGTTGCTGCCACCCGCAGCCGATGTTGCCGCTTCACACGAGGGGTAGAAGCCACACCTGCTGCAGGACATGGGGGTGCAAGGGCTTGGGGGTGTTGCGTGTGTGGTGTGCTAGTGCCTACCAAGCCTAAGGGGGTGTGTCAAATTATATATATATATATATATATATATATATATATATTTACGGTAGGCTTGGTACCATGTATTCCTGAAACTAGATGGCATCGTAGTGGCCAGATTTTTTGGAACTACACCGGTTTTTTCTTTCTCACTGTGATTTTGTGTGTGGAAGTGTTGGGGCTTCTATCAGAGGGGTTTACGACAAAATTTCTTAATCTTACTAGTTACTGATAATGAGTAGACATTCAATTAAATGCGTTACCCTTACAAAATCTCAAGCATTACTTGCGTAATAGCAACATTAATTGCTATTGTGAGGTTTCTATTCCAAGAGGGTCATTGAAATATATAAATTTAGTGCATAAAATGTAATTGTTTTACGTCATGCAAATTCTTCATCGCAAAAAAGAAGAAATTGAAAGTGCACCCCAAATATATGAGTTATCGTAAATACAACAGTATACAATGAATTGTTTCGGTACAATACAGAGATTTTTTTGGGTACAGCCCTGACTTCTGTGATTTGCTGCGCTAGAATTAGGTGAGGATGTGTGGTGGGGGTTGATGATTCCCGCACAGCCATCCCATCCCATTTGCTTCCCTGAGTTGGTTTTATGAAGTTTGCCCATCCCCAACTTTGCCCATCCGACTCGGTTTTGGGCATCTTGGTGGGCAAACTTGGTAGGACCTAACTTTGCCCATCGAACCTCAACCCCCTATGCGATTGTTTGTGCAAGCCCCGGAGACGGAATGCAAGCAAGGTTTAGTCCCATCCAATCACAAAATGCATTCAAGGACTGCGCGACCCCATTAGTGACACAAAGCGAAAACTTACAAACGTTCCAACCATAACGAGCAGCCTTGCGAATCCGACAGCTTTGCCCAATAAGAAAAAAGATTTTTGGGTTGGTTTTGACATCATTGAAGAATTGCCATTTCTGACAACGCTGGGAGATTGTGGACACTGTAGACACGTTTACGTGCCACCGAGGATTCCCCCGCTTGGAATACGGGTCGCATGCCTCGCAAATTCTCATCGCCACCCAGTTCGCATGCGGACGTGGACCCCATCGCAGGATTCGTGGCTGTCTGGGTTCGTATGGGCAAAGTTCGAATCGTGTGGGCAAACATTGGAATGTGAATTTCGACATCTCGAACCACGTGGAAAACTTCGTGGGATGGGCAAACTTCAGAACACGGCCTAACTCGACGTCCCTCATGGCCGACGTTTCTCACTAGCTGGTTAATCGGGGCAGCCTCCAGATGCGCTAGGGCAGTGCGCACTGGCGCCACGCGCGTTAGGGAAGCCAGTCATGCTAGGGCAGTACGCGCAGACGTCATGGGCATTTGCATCACGCTCACTAGTACCTCGCGCGCTAGGCGTAGGCGCCCTAGCGCCGGGCTCACCAACGCCCCACGCACTGGTGCCGGACGCACGTGCTAGGGCAGAGCGCATTGGGGCGGTGCAAGCTAGCGCTGCGCACACAAGAGGGGAGGGGGGGAGGGGGGGGGTGAGAGGGGGGAGGTGGGGGTGGGGGGGGGAGGGGGGGCTCTGGGGTGGTGCGCTGGTGCCGCGAGCGCTGGGCTGGTGAGCGCAGGTGCCAGGGGAGCTGACGCCTCGCTCGACGCAAGCCGGGCAGGCGGCGAGCGTGCTGGCGCCACGCTCGCTAGCAGCGCGCATGCCGGCCCGAGTCACCGGCATGCTGGCCTCCATGGCCGTGACACTAGGCACCACGATTCGTGCATTCAGTCACGCCATGTTACAAATTATAATCGACGCCCCCACCTGGAACAGCACAGTCCCACTATCCCCACCCGCCCTCGAAGAGTTGGCATTTTGGCTCCAAGAGTTTGACCGTTTTAATGGTGCTCCATTCCATGTGCGACACAACTACGACGCAGTTATCCATGTTGACGTCAGTGCTCGCAGCTGGGGCGCCACCCTTCAGCTATTCCCTGGCGACTCGACCAAGGCCAGTCCCCCAATGCTCGACACCCTTCGCCCGACCTCCGGCACGCGGCGCGAGATTGAAGGCGTGTTATGGGCATTATAAATCTATCGCTCCCTGGATCCTGAACAAGCACGTGCTGGTGCAAGCGGACAACCAAGGAGCATTTTTCATTCTTTGCAAAGGAGGCTCACGAAGCCCGGACCTCACCAACGCCTGCAAGGGCATCATCCACACCTGTCTGGAGTTTGGGATTCGACTGATCATCGAATGGATCCCGTGCGAGCTGAACAGCTGTGCAGAGGAGCTCTCAAAATTGCTCGACTATTATGACTGCTCGTTAAAGCTCCCATGGTTTCGCCTTCTCGAACGTCCTTGGGGCCCCCACTCCATCGACCTATTCGCCAACTCCCGCAATACACAACTGCCACGCTTTTGCTCCAAAGTCCCGCATCCCGAGGCTACCGCCATTGACGCCTTCTCGGTTGCCTGGACCGATGAAAACAACTTCATGTTCCCCCCACCCCAACTCCTCCGAGCCATCCTTCATCATGCACAACGCACCCACGCATCCCTCACCCTCATAGTCCCACACTGGCCAGGTGCAAGTTGGTGGCCGCTCCTCCAGCCCCCCCCCCCCCACATGGGCGCCCTACATCCACACACGTCTCCCACTTACGCATGGCAGCCAATGTCTGGCAGCCGGCACCCATAGTCGTGCCTTCTCAGGCATGGGATTGCCAGATAGTATCATCTTTGCGCTCAGAGTGGTTTACAGCTGACCCAACTCGTTCACACCTTCCACAGGCTTGCTTCCAAAGCTGCAACACCAGCTACTCTCCATGCTCGCCCGCTCCCACGCCGACTCAACCATCCATGTTCCACACACATGTGGCTTCTCATCCCACACTCGAAGACCGACCAAGTCGACAAAGGCACATGGATTCCCGTAGCGGCAGCCGCGTGCCCCTTCTGCCTGGTACGTTCCACCCAATGGTTTATCCAGCTCGCCAAGTATACCCCCGACTCCCTAGGATCGCTCATCCGCGTATTCGGCACCCACCCATCCAGACTCAGCTTGACCAAAGCACCATCCTACACCACGATTCTGATTGTGCACAATATCTCTCATTTTAGGCACATCTGAGCCTATTGTGATTATAACAGCGCCAATGCTCACGGCTACAACGAGCAAGATTCCAGCGCACGCACGACGCCAGCACGGACAATGCCAGCACGCATCCAGGCAGCGCATACGACGCCAGCTCACATAACGCCAGCGCACATGATGCTAGCGCAGATGACGCCAGCGCGCATGATGCCAGCGCACATGGTGCTATCGTGCTAGCTGCCAGCGCACAAACAACCAGCACGCAAGGCACCATTGTGAAGGGAGCAGCGCGCAAGGCTCTAGCATGCAAGCAGCCAGTGCACTGGGCGCTATCGTGCTAGCGGCCAGCGCGCAAACAACCAGCGTGCAAGTCGCCAGCGCGCAATCAACCAGTGCTTAGGATGCTAGCGCGCTAGGCTTGCACACAAGCATAGCATTAGCGTGCAATAGCACGCGATGTGAATACAAGGAAGCATGTAAAGCGAGAGCAAAGAGACAACTTAAGAGGGAGTGGAGAGGAAAATAGGACAATGCAACTGCAACATACGTTATGACACTAACTAAAATACTCACTCACCTTCAGCAGAAATCGTACATTTCTTTATGCATCCCCTCTTCCTCCTCTCTCCTCTAGATGCACACCGTTCCAGCACGAAGATCGCACAGCAAGCACGACGGGAGGGAGCGTAGCGTTACCAAGAGCAGCACCAACACACACCGCCCCAGTGAATGTGCCGCAAGTACGCACAATCCTAGTACGCCAGGAGAGCACGCTCGCACACAGACGCGTCCGAGCCGCATTGACCCGCTGGTCTTGGCTCCGGCGTGGGCAGCATCTGCATCGGCCCAGGTCGCGGCCTTGGCTCCCCGTCGCAGCCTACTGTTTCACGCTTGCTGGCCGCACCTGCCGGCCCCGTTGCCCCGGCCATGCGCTCACGCCGGCCCCAGCTCCGTTGGGCCCCGCTCCGCCGGCTGCAGCTCCGCCGGTCCCAGCCCACCCCGGCCCTTGTTACTGCCGAGCCGCACTGACCTGCCGGCCTTGGCTCCCTGTCTGCGCCGGCGCTCCCACTGGCATGCTCCACCGCACTCCACTGCACTCCACCGCCCTCCACCGCACTCCACCGCACTCCACTGCACTCCACCGCTCTCCACCGCTCTCCATCGCCCTCCTCCACTTACCTCCTCCCCCCATCAGCGGCAGTCAGCTGCTGCAGCCGTGGTGATGGCGGTCTCTCTGCTCCGCCTAGAGGCGGAGGGTCGGGCTGTTGATTTTGAGGCGTGGCTCGTCAACCTCCACCGCCAACTGACTTGTCAGCGCCATGATGGCTACTCCCTGGCTGTCCATGTTGACGGTAAGCTCCCTTGCCCCGCCACACATGCTGCCCTCCCTAACGCCCCCACGTCTGCTGAGCATGAGGCCTTTGCCGCTGCTGAGCTTGCCTGCGCTGTCTGAGAGTCGCGCGATGCTGTTGCACAGCTCGCCATTAGTCACGCCCTCCTCATGTCTAAGCGTCCTTGCCTTTCCACTATAGCGAATGCAAAGGAGTACTTACATGCAGTCATTGCGCGCTATTCCACTCCCTCCTTCGCCTCTGCCGTCCGTCTAATCCTTCACATGATGTTCCCTGACCTTCCGTCCTTCCCTACTGTCGGTGACCTTGCCACCCACCTCCGCGCACTTGAGACTAGCTACCGTGCCGCTAGTATTAAGGCACCGGTCACTGCCTTCCTAAGTCAGCACCCAGGTGACCTCACCCGCCAATGCACTATCGCTCAGTCTAGCGGTGCTGCGGCGATCCCTATCTTCCAGGGTTGTGCACCCTCCCAGTGCACTAACTCTGACGTTTCTGCCGCTATCACTGAGACAGCCCCTGCTGATAGCCGCCGCAGCCTCAGTGCAGCCGCATCAGGGTAAGGGCCGCCGCCCCAAGGGGGGGGGTGGCAGAGGGAAGGGTGGCGGGGGTGGTGAGGATGGTGGAGGTGGGGGCACAGACGGTGGTGCGGACGAGGGGACCAAGGCTGGTGCCGCAAAGTAGCAGCAGCAGCAGCAGCCCCAGCAGCAGTAGTAGCAACCGCCTCAGCAGCAGTAGCCGCCATGGGACCCCCGCCGCCATGGTGGCTTGGTGGCGCTGGTAGTGGTGGTCGTGATGGTGCGCCGCGCAGCTCGAAGTCGGGTGGCGGATCCAAATTTGCCATCTGTTAGTACCAACTTCAGACTGGCCCCCGCTGCGGCACCATCTGCGACCGTCCCGGTCACACACCCGCTTCTACCGCCGCCTCAATGACCTCTTACGTCTCCACTTTGGCCCCACATCGAACCCTCCTGACAGGTATGCCCTGGTGCGCCGCTGTGCCTGTCTTTGAGCTTCACACGGATCAGATTAGGACTGCTATGTATGTCATGTATGCTGATGACTCTAGTCTGATTGGACCCTATTACTTGTTGTTGCCTAGTGTAGGTTTGTCCACTGAGGGTAGTCTAGTTTCCCCTGCTGCGTTAGGCGTATGACCACCTGCCTTGATTAGCCTCGGCTCCATGCTAGCTCCTTTGCCTGCGGCCGCTACCGCCACGCTCTCGTTCACGCTAGACTCTGGTGCGTCCGCCTGCTTCTTTTGCAACCATACTTCGCTCACGCTTCTTGCCGCCCCTGCCGCTGTAGCGCTTGCTGACCCCTCCTCAGGTCCGGTAGTTGCTCGTAGCTCCACTACCCTTCCATGTCTGGCGGTTCCCTCGGGCTCTCTTACAGACTTGCACATCCCCTCGCTCTCCAGGAACCTAGTTGATGTCGGCTGTCTTGAGGACCTTGACATCATCGCTACGTTTCCTAGATACGAGCGGTACGGAGTCTGTACCGAGGCCGCCACTGGTGCTCCTCTCACCACATTCCCCCGGGACCCCCTGTCTGGCATGTTCACCCAAGACACCGCGTCCCCTCCGGTGTGACCGTTCCCCCAGGTCGCCACGTCCTCCCAGGTTGCTACGGCTTGCTCGTGTCGGTCGCTCACTCACCCTTCGCTTCTGTGGCACCACCGCCTAGGTCACCCCTCACTCCCATGTCTGCCTCACATGTCCCATCCAGTCGGCTTGGCCAATCCTATCGTGCGAAGGGCACCACCCAGTCGTACACCCTGCCGGACTCCCCTTAGCAAAATGGGGTGGCTGAGCAAAGCATCGGTTTGGTCATGGAGGTGGCTTGTACCTCTATGATCCATGCCGGTGCACCCCATTTTCTGTGGTCGTTCCCTGTTCACTACTCCGCTCACCAGCTTAACCTGTGGCCTCACTCTCTGCGTCCGCAGGTTTTGCCGACCCTTCTCTAGACCGGGTTCCCTTGTGACGCATCTGCGTTCCATGTCTGGGGCTGCCTTGCTCACGTTCGTGCCTCTGGCACTGACAAGCTCATTGCCCACATCGTCCCTTTGTGTCTTTCTTGGTTTCCCCCTCGACGCGTCTGACTTGCACTTTTACCACCCGCTGTCTCAACGTTTCTTTCACTCTCGTGACATCACTTTTGACAAGTCAGTCTCTTTCTACTCCCGCTTTCCCCACCGAGGTCT
Source organism: Closterium sp. NIES-67 (assembly GCA_027943415.1). NCBI lineage: Eukaryota > Viridiplantae > Streptophyta > Zygnematophyceae > Desmidiales > Closteriaceae > Closterium > Closterium sp. NIES-67. Next base: position 514,215 of record BQMB01002222.1, on the reverse strand, counting down.
CCCGGTTGCCCCGGCTGTGTTCCTGGTCCCCACTCCCCCAGTTGCCCCTGCTCCTCTTCCTCCCTATCCTGCCTCGTATGGTGTGTCTCACGTCACTCCCCTCCCATCGGTTCTCTCAGTGGAGAAGACGGCTGACTCCGGGGGTGCCGCTCCTTCAGTCTTGCCGCCTGTCCCCGCCCTCGTTTCTCCTCCTCCACCACCGCTGCAGCAGCCGCCGTCTCTAAGAAATAGAGCTAAAATGATTAATTAAGTACGGAGCCCAAGGCTCTATAAGTACATGGCAAGGCGAGAGAGAATGGATGAAAGGGGGAATCGGAGGGAATCCCCATTGGGATCTCCGGAATCTCCAATTGGGTAATTGGAGATTGGGGGGATCACAATTGGGTGAAGTTGGGATTTGTGAGTACACCCCAACCTACTAGAACATTCATAACCTAAACTAGGATATAACAGTACAAATAGAAAAGTGGGATTTGCAGTCTACTTCTAACACACCCCCATAGACTGCAAACCCGGTCAAGGAGCACATAGACCCATGGAACGGAGAAGGCGATGGTGGTCAGCTTTGCCGAGAGCCTTGGTAAAGAGGCCGGCGAGGTTGCAATCTGAGGCGATGTGCCGTACCATCAGCTGGTCACTCTGAACAAGATCTCGAATGAAGAAATGACGAAGTTCGATGTGCTTGGTGCGAGAGTGGAACACAGGATCCTTGGTGAGGTAAATGGCGCTCTGGTTGTCACACCACAGGGTGGGCGACTGCTGGGGGTAGCCTAACTCAGCTAGGAGAAAGGAGAGCCAGCGTGCCTCTTGAGCAGCCATTGTGCCTGCGTAGAGCTCGGCCTCGCAGGAAGACAGGGGATCTGCAGAGGACCGAGTGGAGCGCCAACTGATGACTCCGCTACCAAGGGTAAAGCAGTACCCTTGGGAGGAGCGTCTGTCAGTCTGGTCATCGGCCCATGAGGAGTCTGTGTATCCCTCGAGCTTGACTGGAGAGGTACCACCAAGAGTGAGGATGTGAGACTTGGTGGCTTGTAGATAGCAGAGGACCCTCTTGGCTGCAGACCAATGCGAGGCAGTGTAGCGTCCGGGGGAGACGTACCGAGAGAGCTCACTAACCAGGTAAGCCAAGTCTGGTCGAGTGCACATCATGGCATACATGAGTGAACCGACTAGCTCAGGGTACGCGTCCTTGCAGGTGTCAGGAGAAGGAATCGGAGGGGTCGTGAGCTACTGGAGTCAAGACAGAGTTACTGGAGTCCATATCGAACCGCTTGAGAAGGTTGTCGATGTAGGACTCCTGGGAGAGGGTGATCGTGCAAGCTTGGCGGTCACGAGTGATCTCCATCCCCAGGTAGTTCTTGAGGTCACCAAGATCCTTCATGAGAAGGGCGGAGCTGAGAGAAGACTGGACAGCTGCCATGTTGGCTGGATCTCTGGCGGCTAGAATGAAGTCGTCGACGTAGATGAGGCTGTAGAAGGGCTCGGAGGAGTGACGAACGAAGAGACTGGAATCTGAGGCAGAGGGATGGAAGTCAAGTGCGAGGAGGACTTCCTTCACCTTGTTGTGCCACTCACGAGGAGCCTGCTTGAGGCCATACACTGGGCGCTTCAGCTTCCACACTGTGTTGGCAGGGTAAGTGCCAGGAAACCCCGGTGGGCGTTCCATGTGAACATCCTCCTTGAGCTGGCCTTGGAGAAAGGCGGAGGAGGCGTCCTTGGACTTGATCTCGAAGTTGCCGCGAGCGGCTATATCAAGAAGAGCGCGCACAGTCGGGAGCTTGGCCGTGGGCGAGAATGTTTCGAAGAAGTTGAGATACTCCTTCTGGGTGAAACCCTTTGCCACGTATTGTGTCTTGAACAGTGGAGCTTCGCCTGGGAGGTGTTTGATTCGGAAGATCCATTTTCCGCCGACGATGTTGACACCGGAAGGGGGAACGACATCGTCAAAGCTCTTGTTGCGAATGAACGCCTCGTTCTCCACATCCATTGCTACCTTCCACTCCTTCTTATCAGGCCCCGAGAGAGCTTCCACTTTTGTGTGAGGAGTCGGAATGGTCGGATTCTCGGTGAAGTTGAGGGAAGGGCAGTCAGTAATGTCCGGGAAGATGTGTGAGAGAAATTGGCAGACCGCGTAAAGGTCAAACAGCTCCTCATGTCTGTCCTCCAGAGGTGCACGGGGGGGAATACGGATGGAGGGGACATCACCCCCGGCAGGAGGAGGCGGGGTGACCGAACACCTGATGGAGAAGGCGGCTGGTCCCCAGGCGAGAGGCGGAGCCGGTCCCTTGGAACGAGTGCGATTAGAGACCGGAGACGAAGGCGGCTGCGGTGGGACTGGAGGGACTGGGCGCCTTCGGTAGGAGACTAGTGAGCCGGGCTCGACGCGCGGGGATGGCGTAGCAGGAGGAGGTGCCGTTGCGGAGGATACCGGGGAGGCCGGGTGAGACACGCCGGACGGAGAAGGCCCCGGAGAAGAGGCAGCGGCCGGAGATGGGGCATCGAAGTGTGCCCATACAAGCATCGGGGGAGGTGGAGGAGGCTCGTCCGTGGTCGCAGAGTGGAAGGGGCGTGTCTCATCGAAGACTACATCACGGCTGCGAATCTGCTGTCTGGTAATGGGGTTAAGGAATATGTAGTCTGGGGAGTCGGAGTTGTGCCCCAGGTACATGCAGGTCTGGGTTTTGGGACCAAGCTTGCCACCTTGCTTCCTGCGCGTATGAGGGCTGAGCGACACATACGCGGTACACCCCCAGACACGTAGAGAGCGGGCGGAGGGCGTGGCCCCAAGCCAGGGAGCGGTAGGTGTGGTGTCGGGCCGGTGGGGATGCGGATAAAGATTGTAGAGGAGTGCCGCATGGAAGAGGCCATATCCCCAGACTGACCATGGTGCGTAGGCGTGACTACGAAGGCAGCGAGCGCTCTGAACCAAGGTGTGTTTGCGACTCTCTGCAATGCCGTTCTGCTGCGGGCTTTCGGGGAGCGTGAAGGTTTGCCGAATCCCTTGGGCCGCACAGAAGTTATCAAGCTTTCCATTGCGAAATTTTCCCCCGCCATCGGAATGGAGGCACTTCAGAGGAGTGCCGAACGTGACTTGAGCCTCGCGCACCCACACCTTGATGGCATCAGGTGCCTTCGCCTTGGTATGCAGGAGGTGCATAGAAACATACCGCGAGTGGTCATCGACTAGTGTATGAAAGTACCGATGACCACCTCGGGATGCGAGTGGAGCTGGGCCCCAGACATCCATGTGCACTAGGTCCAGCGGAGCAGCTGCGACGGATGGGGAGGAAGGGTGCGGCTGCTATCTGAGATTGCTCTTGGTGCAGTCCAGGCAGGTGGGTGCAGGTGAGTCTGTTGGTGGCAACGGGAGGCCAAGAAGAAGTTTCTTGGAAGCGATGTCGACAAGCGTACGGAAGTTGGGGTGACCCAAGCGATGGTGATAGAGGATGGTTGGGTTGGTGAAGCTGCGACAGGAACACGGAGTGGTGTTGGCAGCTTGCGCTAGGGAGAGTGCAGCGAGAGGTGCAGATGAACGCAGCGTATAGAGCTTGCTGCTGTTGAGTATGAAGCATGCGAGGAGGACACAGTGATGCGAGAATTTTGGGAAGATCGTGGTGTCGCCTGCCCGTTGGAGCTCCTGTTGGGCCACGAGATTGTGGCGTAGTGTGGGAACACACATGCCAGTCACACTGCCCGAAGGGAAAGCAGGGCACGGAACTGTGGAGGAGCCCTTAGCGTGTGTTGTGGAATTGGAGTCTGCTCCTAGTAGATGGATTGGTGTCTCGTATGGCTTGAAGGAGTGTTCTTCCTTGAGAACCGTGTGAGTGGCCCCACTGTCGAGGGTGAACTCTTTTGTTGCTGAGGTGCTTTGTGAGCTGGGACACTGCGAAATTGTCTCATTAATCATGGCAGTGCCAGAGAACAACATGTTGAGGCGCACATCAGCAGGGGGAGCTACAGCAGCCTGCACGGATTCCTGCGCTTTGACTTGATTGACCTTGCGAGGAGCACGATTGACCATCCAGCTTGGCGGCTTCAAGGCGGCCCCATTGACGGCATACCACTCGTCATCCTTCTTCTTGAAGCAGGAAGCAAGGGCATGGTTGGTGCCGCCACACACCTGGCCGGCATGAGGGCCGCGCTTGATGACATAGGGACACGGGGGGAAGCGGTTGCGCTGGAATGGCGCAGAAGCGGCATAGGCTTGAGGCACGGGAGCGTGGATTGAATTGGCCTTGGCTTGAGCGCTGTTTTCATTTTCGGCAGAAAGGAGCGCAGATGAGACCTTGGAGTGAGTGAGGTCCGCAGGAGCAAGGCCCGAGAGCATCTTGCGTGTGAATTCGTATGCCGGAGTGAGGTTGACTAGGAGAGCGGCTGTAGGGGCTTGCTCGGGGAAGACTATCCCCAACTGCTTCAGTTCACCATGAATGGACTGCACCTTGGTGACATAGTCCGCCATGCCTGGCGAGTCCTCGAGCCGCACTTGGAACATGCTGGGGATGAGTATAGCAACTCCCACTGCAGTCTTGTTGAGGAAGCGGTCTTCGAGGTAGAGCCAAATGGCGTTGGCAGACGGGTAGTTGTGGTAGGTTTCGACGAGTTCAGGAGGAGTGGTGCGCATGAAAACACTAATGACCGCACCATCGGCCTTCTCCCAATTCTTGTACTTGAGCAGTGCAGCAGCTTAAACTGCTTCGGCGGCGGCATTAGCTGGATCAGTAGACCTCTCGGGTTTAGGAGGCTCTTTGCCGCCACCAATATTGAGAAGAACGTTGGTGAGCTTGAGCCCCTTCATCTCGCGACTAAGGAGGTGCTTGTCGACACCATAGCGCCAAGCCTTGTAGTTGGGGCATGTACCGTCCGGCTCGAGACGAAGGAGCGGGATCGGGTTGGCGAGTGAAGTGGTTGAGTAAGCCATTCCCATTTGGTTTTCGCGAGGCGACGCTCTTAAGATACCGATAAGAACTTCGGTGCGCAGCACGGCACTTCTGGAAATCGGTCGACGAGAATTGCTGAAAAATCACTCAGACGGCTTCGCTGAAATGCCGCTAAGAAGGAAATGGCGTCGGCGGGAATTTGTTTAAACACCGACTTGAAATTAAATCTGAGCCTAAGTCTAACCCTGGACCCACAGACCCCCCCACACACCCCCAGGCCCTATCCCGCAGTTACACAGCTCCGCAACCAGGTCCGCAACCAGGTCCGCAACCAGCTCCGCAACCAGCTCGCTCCGCTTCCATCTGTGTACCTGCTTGCTTGACGCAAGACGTCCGGAAAGGTGATTTCGCGATGGGAGTTCGCCTATTCTAGCGGGGTCTGAGGGGAAACTCGAGAAGGAGTTTTAAGAGATGGTCGAAATTGAGATTCGACCAAGGAGAATCGAGGAGGAAATCGACGATGAGAAGCGTGAAAGCTTCAGAGATGCGAATTTCAACGAGGTCGAGCGCGAAAGCGGTCGACGATGAGAGGCGCGACTGCAGAGTGGAGCACGTCGAAATGAATGTCGCGACGATGAAGTGCGCGTAGCGCGGGCACGTTAAGATTAGAACCTGGATCCGCGTGTGCACATAGGTCGCTCTGATACCATATGTAAGAAATGGAGTTGAAATCATTAATTAGGTAAGGAGCCCAAGGCTCTATAAGTACATGGCAAGGTGAGAGAGAATGGATGAAGGGGGGAATCGGAGGGAATCCCTATTGGTATCTCCGGAATCTCCAATTGGGTAATTGGACATTGGGGGGATCACAATTGGATGAGGTTGGGATTTGTGAGTACAACCCAACCCACTAGAACATTCATAACCTAAACTAGGACATAACAGTACAAATACAAAAGTGGGATTTGCAGTCTATTTCTAATATCGTCGCCGCCGCAGCTGCAGCAGTAGTTGCCGCCATATCTGCCGCAGTCGCCGTCACCACCGCCGGGGCCCGCGAGCTGTGGTGGTGCGAACGTTGAGGCGGGTGCTAGTCCTGGGGTTACTGTCGTGGCTTGTCCCGACACTCCTGGGGGTGGCACCGGAGCTGGAAAGGGTTCCCGTTCTGGGGGTGCTGTCCTAGAGCATCCCGGAGGTAGTCGTTGTGCAGCTGGAGGTTTGAGTGTCAGTGTGGAGCAGCAGCAGTTGTCGCCGCTGGTGTTCGCCCTTCGCCTCCTCTGTCTTCCCTCCCTTGACCACCCGCATGCACTTCCCCCGCCTGTTAACGGCCCTGTTTTTCCTCCTCCGGACTCGTATTGTGGCTCGCTTTCCTTCGTGTTCCCCTCCTGTGTCTCCTCCCGAACTTCCTAACCCCACGCCTCCGCCCCACTTCTGGTCTCGCCGTCCCTCTCGTACTCAGCATGTTTCTCCTGTCCAACGCTCTCACCCTATGTTGCTTCGTTCCCACGCATCTCATCCTCTACTCCTCCCATTGCCTCCTCTGTCCTCGCTGGTTGTCGCTGTGTTCCACTCGTCCTCTTGTTCCTTGGGTCCTCGTCTCTCTTATTAACGACCCGTCTGTTCCTGTCACGGGTCTTGACGCTCTTGTCACTGCCGTAACTAACTCTACCTCTACCCACCACCTTGACTACTCCACCGCTCTGGTCTCTGACCCTGCCCGTCCTCCAACCGTGGGAGGTGCACCTGCCCTTGGCAGTGACGTCCTAGAGGACCAGTAGTACAATCTTGCTTTCCTATCCGAGGCCAAGCCTCATCTCTGCTCCATGCTGCTAGTCCCCGGGTGTGAGCCAGACGCCTTTGACATCCTGACCCCTCACACTTACGCTAAGGCGACACCGGGACTCTGGGCCTCTCTGTGGATAGCTGCCATGGAGAAGGAGATGGCATCTTGGAGATCCACTGGCACCTATGTCGACTCAGTTCCCCCGCCTGGGGTGAACGTAGTCGATGGCCGGTGGCTCTTCAAGGTGAAGCGCCCTCCTGGAGAGCCGCCTGTATTCAAGGCGCACAACGTGGCTAGAGGCTTCAGATAGCGTGAGGGGGTGGACTTCTTTCAGACCTTCGCCCGTCCCCGAAGAAGACTACACTTGGGGCTCTGCTACACGTAGCAGCACAGCATGACTACGAGCTCCACTCCCTCAAATTCTCCACAGCGTTTCTTCACGGTAGTCTTTACAAGCATGTCTACGTGCAACGCACGCCAGACTTCATCGGCACCTTCGCCCCGGGGACCCAGTGGCTCCTCCGGCACCTGATTTACGGCCTAGAGCAGACGCCTCGAGAGTGGCATGACACTCTTCGTGCCATGTTAGCCGACCTGCAGCTCTTTTCGTCCTTTGCAGACCCTTCGCTCTTCGTTCCTTCAGATAAGACACCATTCTACATCCTTGCCTACTAAGACGACCTGGTCTTCGCCACTGCAGACAGAGAAGCACTAGCCTCTGTGAAGGCCAAGCTATTGAGGAGACATGCATGCACTAACCTAGGAGAGCTGCGCCGTTACCTTGGCTTGCAGATCTCCCGGGACAGAGCAGCGCGCACCATCACACTCACACAGTCACACTTGGTGCGCCAAGTCCTTCAGAGGTTCGGTCTTCAGTTTTCCTCCGCACAGCCCACTCCTCCGCCAGTAGATCACAGGCTCTTAGCTCCAGTCCCTAAGGAGTCAGTAGAGCCTAGTCGTCTATACGCAGAGCTGGTGGGTTGCGTGATGTAACTGATGACTTGCATTTGCCCAGATCTCGAATACCCTCTCAGCATCCTGGCTCGCTTTGTGGCGACAGGCAGACACTGACCGCAACACTGGTCGGCCGCTATGAGGGTTTTGCGTGATCTAGCAAGTACATCGGGCATGGGGCTAGTGCTAGGAGGACGAAGGCACACAGACGCTTCGTGGGCAGAAGACGCTGAGATGCTCAGGTCCTCCCAGGGCTACTGCTTGAGCCTTGGTGTAGGTGCCATCTCGTGGAGGTCCACTCGCTCGTCGTCTGTTGCCCAGTCCAGCTGTGAGGCTAAGATCTACGCCGGTGCCATGGCGGCATAGGAGCTCCGCTGGCTGATCTTCTTGCTCCCTGACTTAGGTGAGCGGCCTAGCTATGCCCCGGATCTGTATGCTGACAACAGGGCCATGATCCTCCTATGTCAAGAGCCTCAACTAGAGGGCAGAGCGAAGCACATCCAGCTGCGGTACTTCCTTCTGCGCGAGCTACAGCAGCGCCGCCAGGCCCGCGTAGTACACTTGGCAACTGGTGCCAACACAGCTTATATCTTTACGAAGGCGCTTGCGCCTAAAGATCATTTGCGGCACTGTGTACAGCTTGGTCTAGTTCATGTAGCTTCTCGCATGCTTGGACTTATATTATCTTGACTGGCCTTGTGGCTCTTGTTCCAATGGCTGGACTAGTTGTGCCACCCTGGGTTACTCTTGTTTAGTTTGTACTCTTACTAGTTGGTCTTCGGACCCTTACCTCAGAGGTTGGACTAGTAGTGCCACATTGAGTTGCGTGCCTCTTGCCTAGCAGTGCCCCTCATCTAGCCTAGGGGGTGTGTCAAACATATATGTATATGTTATTATAGGCTAGATAGGTGTGTACTCTTAGAGAGTACAATACCTTTGCACAAAACCACATTATATCTCTCATTCTAGCTAATTTGTTACTCTGAGACCTCAGAGTGTAGAAGAGTAATGTACCACGTATACAGAAATATCGTGTTGCTTGTGTCGAGGGCGTGTGCCCTTGTGAGAAATTCTGGTCTATAGTATTTGTTCGGACCGTGTTTTTGTCACATGCGTATAAATGCCTACAACCTCACGTCAAGAAACCTCACATCAAATTACTGCGGTCCTGCGTGGTGCAAAACATTCGATTTCGAAATTTCATGCGGCACGGCTCATTTCGTCGCGAATTTGACGCGAGCCTGAATCCGATGTGAGCTGTAGAAATTTTCCAATTGAAAGGGCAGACTTCTAGCAGACGCAGAGCAGGATTCTCATTGGGTCATTGGGTTGCGTAGCAACTCTTCACATTTGGTTTTACTTTTCGGAGCACTAGGATGAACAGTGCTTTATGTGTGAATAGTAAATAATCTACCGATTGGTGAAGAGTGTTTCCTTAAAACCCAAAAATTACGATAAACAATACTTGCGTCTTGAAAGGAGTTAAGCCTAGAACCTAGCTAGGCATGAGAAATGTCAAGAGGTTCTAGCTAGGGAGAAAAGTTTATGAGAGAAAAAAGGATTGGAGTAGAAGAGAGAGGGATACAAGAAGGGTATTGTAC